>BMAW01009615.1:0-34124 GCA_019974015.1 Nephila pilipes | reverse complement strand
AGTCGAACAGAGACTAGATGGCATGTACAGGTACAGATGCCCCTGCATATTCAACATGATGCCACAGTTAATCTTTTGTAGTGATTAGAGTATGGTGACAATCTACCATTTACCAGATGTTTTCTTTTTGAGAGATATGTGGTAAATATGGTTGCCAGGGCAGCAGCCGACTATTTTCTTTACTAAAGAAGGTCCGTAAAATAATAGCAAAATACTGTCGTACATGAAAGTAGCATTTCACACTGCTCCAAGAAAGAACAGAGCCACATGTCTTAACATACCCTAATTTTAACAGCCATTGTTCGAAGTGTCGTCAACGCAAACAAGAAGTGACCTAGACGTGTATACAATGGCCATTCCAGGTGATGAGCCAGTATAACAATGAGACACGTTGGCAATTTGCATTCTCCACGATGTCACGAGGCGCGGAAACGACCATCATGATGATACAAATAGAACTTGGATTCATCTGACGTAAAAAGACAACACCCTGTCATTGCTGTGTCCAGATTTGTCATTGATCACACCATTGAAGAATGGTGACAATGCGCTTCTATCTGTAAGGTAGCTTCAAAAGTAGTAGAAGACCTGGTCTCCGAGCTGACAGTCCATGCTTCTGCAAATTCGACGAACTGTTTGGGCAGACACTTGTTGTTTAACAAACGATCCTATTTCTTATACACGTCTCCGGACTCGTGACGTGACTATCTATTAAAGTCATGCGGGTAACACGTCTGTCTTCTTGGCTGTTAGTGATAGTGATCCTTTGAGATCCAGCACGGCTTCTGTATGATCCCGAACAAATCGAATCCTTATTTTGCAGACAGTCATATGATCTCAACTGAAGCGAGCAGAAATACTGCGATATGATAAACCTCAATCCCGATAGGCAAGAATTCGACCTATATCAAAGTCAGAAACATTGTAAGTATTTCTCCATCCTACACGAGGTATCACAACAACTTTTCACGAGGCCACAAAGTTCAAATGCAATTTGGGAATAAGAATCCTGGTTTACAATTTTTTCATTAAAACACATTTTAAGTGTCACTACAGGAAACTGATTTGCTTTAGTGCGTTGAAAATCAAATCATTTAATTATCATAACCTCCTCTTCCTGTCGTGTAATTTTCTAATGTGTAACGTATCCCTTTCTTGTTATAGCAATTTTATTGTCCAGTGGTGTATATTCGACTATAAAGCATAAATATAATGCTTTATGCACTCATCGTCAAAAGGGAGAATTAGTCACATTGAAAGCACACGGAAAGAATTAGTCACATTGAAAGATTATCTGAAATTTAGTATGAACTCACAACAAGAAATCATCAAAAACTGAGCGTAAATGTGACAAAATTTATTAGTCAAAATACTTAATCGTTGCAACTCACAATAGGTTGCTGTGAGACAGAATATTTCTAATACATTCTACTAAACATTGTGGCATGGAGTCATAGACGCTTTAAATGGATGTCTTGGTTTAATTCATTACATGCATATGCAAATTTTGATGCATTGGTGAAGTCTTATTTAATTGGCGGATAGCGTCCCATAAGTTTCTTATGGCCGACAAATGCTGCAAGCCAATCAATAATATCTATGGTTGCGAGGCTTGCTTCTGAGGTGGTAGAGGTATGGACACAAACGTAGTCTTGTTGAAATAGAAGACTGGGATGGACTTTAACAAAAGGATTGGCCACCGTTGGAAGGTTCTCCTAATGCACCTTACTGCAACGGTAATCAGGTATATTGTATAATCACTCCCCAAAAGCATTACTCCCTGTGGTCTGTATGTATGTATATTGTGAACTATTCAATTTTTAAAAACAAATGATTGTGATACTTTTTTTAAGATTTATCTGTTCGAGTTTTAATGGCAGACGATTTAATCTAATGTGATACTTTATTTAAGACATTACCTATTCTACTTTTAAAAGCAGACGATTTAAACTTAAAGTAATATCTTTTTCAATATTTTTATCAAGATATTTTTTTTGGCAACACCAGATCATAGTTTTGAATTTAGATAATTTACTAGCAACGGATATGAAATTGAGTATTGAGTTTGGTTCCAAGAGGTAAAGACGAACGTTGAAAAAGTGGTGCTTGTGTAAAATTGTGTCTTGAATTTATGCTTGAAAAGATGTGCGCAAATAAATGTGATGTCCTGAAAACAAGTCACTTTTATTAATAGTCTTCAATACAGTACAATATATATATATGTGTGTGTGTGTTTGTGTGTGTGTGTGTGTGAGAGAGAGAGAGAGAGAGAGAGGGAGAGTGGGAAATATTGTTCATTGTTGAACAACAATGAAACCAAAGCGACCAAAAATCGTTTTGATTTAAAAATCTTATACTTCAGGTCTACAAATGCTTACAAGCAAATTAAAGTTCACGTGATGCCCTTATTCTTAAATTAAAAGCGAAACGTGCAAGAGATTTTGGAAAGAAAATTCATTTTGATTCTCAATAGCCTTTTATTTCGTTCCGAAAAGCAGTTTACATCAAATTCAAATAACAAATCTAACGAAGTGGAAGAAGTAACCTGTATTTTTTCTTTGAATGTTTGTTTTCATTTCAACTAATGAATCGAGCACAACTATCAGTAAAATTTATGATACATTAAATTTACTGTGTAGTTTCAGATCATTCCATACATAATCTTAATAGGAGAAATATGACTTTATCGAAAAATAGTATAGCAATTATTATATTACTAATGAATATCGAAATCAAAACAAATCGTAATACTTACCTAATATATAATCATATATTTTTTGTGTATATTCTTTAGAGAAAATTATTTTAGAGTGTCTAAATGTATGTAATTATACTTATTATAATTGAGTATAAGCGTAATTTATGTAAAATATTGAAGCATTAAAAATAATTTTTTTAAAATTCGTTGCAATTAACACTAACGCAATTTAATTAATTTTATATCAATATATTTTAAGGAGTAAAAAGATTTTCCATCCAACGAAAATGATGTAAGTCTCTTTGGTGGTCTGACTTTGATAGTCTCGAGTCTGAGTTCCATCTAATACAAAAAAAAAAAAAAAAAAAAAAAAACTAATCTTCATGTTCAAAGATTTCCCGAAAATACGTGCTTCAAAATTTCATTTTTCAGTGCATTAAAAATATGAATCCCATTTCTCAATGCTTCACTTTCACTATATTTTTCATTGAAGAATTTATATACTCTTATATAACTTTTAACAAATTATTTAGTTTTCCTATGATTTTTTAAAGAAAACAAACATCCGGACGTCTGCTTATATTTGGAAACTCTTACTAAATCTAATTCGTATTTGTGGACCCGTCATGGAAAACATACCATCTTTCGAACTGAATACTGCAAAAAATTTATAATCACACCGTTATCGGCGACGGATCTCACAATTTATATCATCAGTCAAGTGACGAGGAAAATACCTGAAATGACACTTCCTTTCCATTTTTCCACACAACATTAAAATGCGGACTTACAACCCCTACAGAATTATCAAGCACCAGAACCACTACATGACCAGTCTACAGTTTTATCAGATTGTCGTGAAGTGATTTATGTTACAAGAAAGATTGTTTAAGAAATAATTTTTCTTATTTAGGTAAAATTGTTAAAAAATAAGTCCGAGAATTAATATTGTGCACAAATCTAAGTATGCCCAATCATGGCAGCTTTTCAATAGCAAATGTGTAAATTCGAAAAAAAATAAATAATGATACGAGGTTAGATTATTTTTAAAAAATTTTTGAAGGATTTTTCCATTACCTATAAAGATCTTACAAAAAAATTCGAGGGGAAAAAGTAGAAAGATATTTGATGTTATAAAAATGCCCCAATTACTGTCTGATTATCTTTGGTTTTTTTTCTTGTTTTTAGAATTAAGTTTTTTCTTTAAATCATCAAACTTCTTTTCAAGTGAAGGATGTACCGATATTCCAAAAAAAATTATTTAACAACATTTATAGGCTGAGTCTTTTTCGTAACGCATGTTAATTTCAAAGTTCAAATTTCAGTTATTTTTTTCCTTAAATTCATATTACATAGCTTTCGAAATATTTTTTTTTTCTGTACAAAACAAAACTTAAGCTACATTGATATTTTTAACCACCTTTATAACCAAAATATTATCAAAAAAATGTAAAATGAAAAAAAAAAAAAAGATAAACAACTTCAAAAAGCGTTATGTTGGAAGCAACTGATGTTTTTTTAGTGGAAATATCCATTACCTACGAAGTTTGATAAATAAAATCCAATATTAAGTAACAAATTATGATTTTTTTCCCTATGCTATTAAAAGAATAAGAACTTTTTCTTTGAAATGTTAAAAAGTATTTTATAAATATATTGTTTAAAATATAGAACTAAATATCACCGTTTTCTATAAAACAATTATTATTAAAGGATTTTAATATTCCTTTTAGCAACGACGTATTTGCGGAAATGGCTGTATGGAAGAAATCGTAAGCGTATAAAACAATACACTGTTTCATAACATGCGATCAAAAAGAATCTGTATCAAAAATATTAATGTTCTTCAAAGGTAAGACATAACTTTCCGTAATACCAAACGACTGTTATCTATTTTGTTTTATTTCTATATATATTCAGACTCTTCAGAAAATATTCACGGCCTGTTTCCCTTTTTTATCGTCCTATTGATTTCGCCTTTTAGTTATAAGCTGGATTTTATGACACGTACTATAAGTTAACGGATAGTTTTTCGAGACATTTTCCCATTTGAGAGAGGAAATGAATAAAATGCTGCGACTATCAACGAAAGTATAACAACATTTTTCTCGCAGATAGATGCATGAAAATCTTCAGAGACATAAAACAGATATTTTAGTTTTACTTCAGAAAACTTTCAAAATGCTTCGATGCGAATCTATTTGATTATATCCGTTATGCTAGAAATTGATTCTGGCACTCCTTACAGGATGTAATAAAAAAGTTACTTTTTGCTCATATTTAACAGGAATTCGAATGCGTAATAAATCTATTAATAGTGAACTTTAATATGACTTAATGAAACTTAAAAAATGTAGCTTAATATAAAATTTAATTACACAAGCTTATGTGAACCATTTGCAAATTTTAGTTTAAATATTATAGACTAATAATTCAATCGAACATAGTTTCCAAAGAAATCTTGATCAGTATTATTTTTATACGTTTAGTTACTTGTTTTACCTTGTTATTAACAAGCCTCCAAAGGGATATTGTTTTAGTTAACCCACACATGTCGTAGCTAATCACTTTTCAAAAATTTATCTTGTTTTTGTGTATATTTTATGTCTGCTTTCACCAGTAATGAACTTAATTTTCAAAAATATTTTATATTAAATTTCTTCTGAATTTTTTTATTCGATTGAAATAAAATGTTTGAAATATGTGTCTGATAACTGCTTTCACCACTAAAGAACTAAATTTTCTAAAATATGTCGATAAATTTCTCTTAATATTTTTTATTGGATTGAAGTGAAACAAATATAAAAATTAAGTATTTCATTTACTTATCGATTTATGTATAACATTAAATCATATACAAACAGGAATCAATATATGACTGAAAATGAATAACATTATTCAGAATTTTAAGACAGAACTGTGAGGTAGCCACATTTTGTTTTCATCAAGAATTTCAAACTACGTCTCTTTAGTTTGGTTTCCTTCTTGGAATGCTTTGGGGTCAAATGATTTCAACATTGATTAACTATTATAATATTTATTTTAAAATAATAATCATTTGAATAAAATTTATTATTTGCTTTAATTTTAATATCTGAAAAGAATATCTTCGTCACCTTCATTATTTTATTCATTATTTAATTCGAATATTTAATTAAATTTATTGATGATTCTTTTAAAAATGTTAGCACCTTTGGTGGTTACATCTGTTTTTTGAAAAACTTTGCACAGAACAATATTAAGTGGTTTCGAAGGTTTGAGGTGGTTTCAACTTCATGTATATTTAAAGGAGAGCACACATTTATCCAATTTACTTCATAAATCTTTGGAATGTTGTAATATATACTAGATTCTTTCGTTAAAACTTTTACAGTTTCAAGATGCAATTATATCGTCTCATTTGAATTATCATTAAAAACGAATAAAGTTGCAAGTTTTCCTATTGCAATAATACATTCCAGATTTACGAGGTCTAGCTAAAATAAGTTCTAAACTTTGATATTTATACTTATTTTTATTCAAATAAATAAAAAAATAAATACTCTAAGAGAAAGAAAATGTAAGTACGAGGTGTGGCTATTAAATAACGAGACTGATGCTGGTACAGAAGAAGTATGCATGCGCCAAACGCCAACAACCAACAGCTGTTTAGCGTGAAGCCTTCTCTTTCGAATTCAGTGCCTCTCGTTTCTCTAAACAAATACGTATACCCATAGTCTTCGCTCGCATCGAGTTATTTTCTTTGTTTCGCCAGAATAATGATGTGAACAACGAATTGTTGTGAAATTTCACTTGAAATATGAAAACATCGCTACTGAACTTTATAATTTATTGAATAAAGTTTATGGCAATGAATTTTTATCGCATGCAAGTGCTTTTGGGAGTTTTAAGAGTTTTCAAGATGTCCAGGAAGACATTGAAAATGGTTCACGTTCGTGATGCCTTTCCTTGTTTAAAACGGATGACAATATAAAATAATCGGGAATCTTTTTAATCTGACCTTCGGTTAAGCATTCGTTCGATTGTTAAGACTGTAGGAATTGATAAGGAATCCGAACAGCAGTTTTTTCCACCAAGACAATGCACCGGTTCATTCCACATTGTTTGTTAAGAGATTTCTAGCCAAGCACATAAACCCAGTGTAAGATAATCCGCCAGATTCAGATCTTGAGCCATGCGACTTCTACGTGTTTCCTAAGGTGAAATCTCATTTAAAAGGAAAAAAAATTGAGTTGTTTAAGCTGTGAAAGAGGAAACGGCATGCGTTCTGAATGAACTGACGGAAGACTTCCAGCACTGTTTCGAACAATGGAAGATTCGCATAGAGCATTGAAGGAATAGAGAAGGGATGTAACACATGGATCAATAAGTCCCGAGACTAACATTGAAAACAAGATTTTTTTTGCAAAATTTTTTTTTATTCATAAACATAATCACCTTTTAGGGTGATACAATCGTTTTAACGCTTTTCCAATTTTTCAATACCATGTTTATAAAAAAAATTATCTTTCGCTTCAAAATAAACTTCAGTTTCAGCGATGACCTCCTCATTTGAGCCAAATCTTTTTCCCTGGAGCATTTGTTTAAGATCAGCAAAGAGCCAGTAGTCACTGGGTGCTAAATCTGGCGAGTATGGGGGGTGGGGAAGCAGATCAAAGCCCAATTCGTTCAATTTTGCCATTGTTTTCATCGACTTGTGGCAGGGTGCATTGTCTTGGTGAAAAAGGATTTTTTTTCTCTGCATGTGCGGTCGTTTTTTTGCGATTTCCTCCTTCAAACGCACCAGCAAGTCAATATAATAATCACTGTTGATCGATTTACCTTTTTCGAGGTAGTCAATGAAAATCACGCCATGCGTATCCCAAAAAACTGACGCCATGACTTTGCCAGCTGACTGCTGCGTTTTCGGACGGCTTTCGCCAGCTGTGCGCCACTCAGATGACTGCCGCTTCGACTCTGGAGTGTAGTGATGTATCCATGTTTCGTCCATGGTCACGTAACGACGCAAGAAATCTTTTTTGTTGCGAGTAAATAGCGATAAACAGCTTTCTGAATCATCGACTCGTTGCTGTTTTTGTTCCATCGAAAGCAATCGCGGCACCCACTTGGAAAAAACCTTTTTCACTTCACTTCAAAAAACCTTTTTCAGTAAATACACTTCCATATGATATCTGTGTCATCTCAGCAATCTCACGGAGCTTCACTTTACGATCTTTCATTATAATTTTTGTCACTTCACTCACATTTTCCGGTGTAACGGCTTCCACAGGTCTACCCGAGCGTTCCGCGTCATTTGTGTCGGTACGACCACGTTTAAACTCGGCAAACCACCGACAAATCGTTGCTTTTGATGGACAAGAGTCCGGGTACCATTTTTCAATCCATTGTTTCGCTTGCACGGTGTTTTTACCCATTAAAAAACAGTGTTTTATCAGAACACGAAACTCGGTTTTTTCCATTTTTTAAACAAACTACAAAACGACTTTACTCCAACCTCGATAACTCAGCTGTTTCTGGTCCGATCGACTTAAAATTTTGACACGTTTCAAGCAAAGGTTAGTACTCTAGAAAGACCTGGTTACTGGTTTACTACGAGCGCCATCTCTGGGTTAGTCTCGGAACTTATTGATCCATGTGTTATATTGAAGGTGATAATAAGTAAATACGTTTGGCATCAAAATAAAATGTTTCACAGCGTCAGTCTCGTAATTTAATAGTTACATCTTGTGTTTTATAACTCATCCCATTTTTCAAATTTATATTTTAGTTGATTACACCCGCTTCAAAATTTATCGGAATATCAAGCTTGGATCACTATATAATAGAAATTAATATAAATAATTTGACAACGAAAATTATTTCGTATATAGTGTAATAACTTAACGTATTTATTTTAACCTATATTTTTAAAATTAAAGGTTTAGGAGTATCCATATAATACATAGAGGGAAAGATGCATTCGCACAAACTTTGGCACGATAAGACTAGTGTGCAGTTCAGAGATATATTTTCGAAATTCATACACACCGTATAGCAGGATTGATGATCGTTAAATCTGTTACACATCTGTTTAATCTGTTATACACTTTCCCAGTGTTTCTGGATATTTAGAAGGCCGTCAAAGTAGAAATCAGCAATTCGATTTCGTATCTTATCCATTGACCCAGCAACTTCAACCTACGCCTTCCTAAAATCAAAAATATCTGCACTCTAATAGCTGTAATTTACAACATTAAGTACAAATTGATCAATTAATATGCAGAATAAATTGTATCTAAATATCTCGGTTATTTTTCATAGTATATAATAACTAAGACTTTTCGGTATACCCTCGTGCATCACACGCAATCTTTAAAATGTAGAAAAAACTAGTATACTAAAGCTGGTTATAAAAATTCTGAATTCGAATTTGATATATTTTGTTACTTCTTTATAGTTGTTCAGTGATATATTTATACAAAAATGAAGAAGGCGTTTTTCATGTGAACATTCTATGAGCGTCTAATTTAAGACAGAGGAAGTCGTGAAGTGTTTACATATGAGCAAAATAGCAAAGTCTTTTTTACACTTTAGAGTTACTATTTAGAAATAAAATAGTTATATAGAGGTGAATAATATTTAGAATAAGATATCTAGATAAAATTTATTCTGCGTTTTTATTTATTCTTTTGTACAAAATATTGTAAATTACAACAATTAATGTTGATTTGTTTGATTTCAGGAAACCGTATATTGAAGTAACCCACAATATGGAGAAAATAGGCCTCAGTTAGATGAGTTCTGCAATAATTGCCTTCAAAAGGTCAATTACCCTTGGAAAAATGTTTCATTCTGGATAGCGACAAAGTATGAAAGTCTTAAAAATAAAAATAATAAGTAAAAAGTAAGCTTCTATCTTGATTACTATTAGTGATAATTAAACTTAAATGATGCTGTGGATTACTTCAAGCGCAGCCTTCCTGAAACCAAACAAATCAACATTAAAAGTTGTAACGCATAACATTATGTATATAATTATCAATTAATATGTAAAATAATTTATATCCAGATATATCTATTATTTTTCAGTAATAATTACAATTTTTGATATTCCCATATATATATACATATATATGTGTGTGTGTGTGTGTGTGTAAGGATAATTAAATTATAAATTAATGGAAATTATACTTCTCATTTAATCTTTATGTTACCACTTTATAGATTTGCATATATAAAGCGAGATGGCGATTTATCTCTCTCTGTATGTATGTATGTATATATATATATATATATATATATATATATCAGTATGCATGAATATGTATATGTATGTATATATAACTGAAACTAGATTGATTTAATTTTAATTTTGGGTTGAGTGGAGCAGTCATTTCAATTCTTGCTCATTCATTATCTTTTGCCTTAAGAGTTCGTTTAGAGGATAGTTCAGAATATGGCTATAGAAGAAAATACTCTGGATTAGAATTTAAAAGTTGGGTGATCTTTGCTGAGAAAATAATATATATATATATATATATATATATATATATATATATATATATATATATATATACTAGTGGGCAAAACATGAGCAATTTTTCAGATAGTACCGTAATTCCGATTACTATCAACTGGCTGAGTTTAAATTAACATTACTGATTCACAATGTAGCACTTAAAAGTTGATGAAAGCATAGTAACTAAAAACTGAGTTGCGTACGCAGCTGCTATGAAATGTTGCCCGATGATTGATTCCAGTCATTTTGTCCCTGTAAAACAATATGCGGGTCATCACTTGCATTTACTTTCCCCGGCCGACCACCACCAACGTTCCTTACAGCTGTACCTGTCATTTTGAAAGCTTTCTAAGCTCTTAAAACTACACTTGTGTCACTTCCAAACTCTTATCAATACTCAACTCTACGGCCCTCTTCAAACTTGTCGATACTTCTACTAGGTGTAAAGGTATCTTAGTGGTTTCTTGTAGCTATTATGAATGTACTATTTCACTTTCACTTTCAGGGAATGTCAGGAAATGCATCCTTTCTCCTTTTTAGGTTGTCTTGTCACAGTATGTGTAAAGCACTTTTTAAATTGCCTTTCACGCACGCAATTTACTCATCTAAGTGTCCTTAATCAAATTTAAAAAAAATTACAGAGAAAACTTATAAATAAAATTTTAGGTTATGGAAAATTGAAAGAAAAAAGAAATTTTTTTTATTTGTAGAGATCTAAAAAATTACACCTTAAAGCAATTAAAAAAGAGAACATATATCAGAAAAAAATATCAGATAAAAATAGGCAAAAAATTAACCTCAAATAGCAAACAAGTGTAAGTTAATGCATGAAAATAATGAAAACAAATAAATGAAAAAAAACTCAAAAGAAAATGAAATATAACATTTATAAATTCTGAGTTAGGCTTATCACAGATTAAGAGATTAAACATGTTTTACAGCCCCAACATTCTCTACATAAAAATGTTATATACAATTATGGGAATTTCATAAATTAAAACAAAAAAAAAATGCAAAAAAACCACGTTGCAATATAAGATACCATGTGAGAAATAACATGCAGAGAGACAAAGAGGTATACCCAAATACTAACTAATGCAAACTTTAAAAGAACAATCAAAAAATTAATCAGTCAGATTAAAAAAGAGCAATAATTGCAATTGCCTTGCAACAACAACACACAAATCTAACACCAGCATAGCAATAATTTTCCCATTCGTTTTTTAACCAGAAAAATAGCATTGCGCTCAATCACAGGGAAGGAGTATTAATACAATTAAAAGATTTAAGCAATTGTAGTAAAATGGGGGGAAAGAAAAAAAAAGAAATTTAGATACAAAAGGGAGAAGAAAAAAATTTAAAAGTTAATATACAAATGCAAAAATTAAACATTTCTTAAAAAATATCAAACTACAAACAGAACTACATATATAAATATTATATTTTGAAATATTCTTTAGTAAAATTCAAAGGAAATTCTACTTCCAAACAAATTTTATTGAAATTATCCAGGTTAATGTCATAAGTCTAATATTATACACACACACACACAATATTTGTTATAAAGCATTCAAATACCTAATTTCACTTATTTTAAACCAAGAGTATTTGCTATTGTATTTTTCATATTTGTTAATAAAATTGTAAGTAAATATTATCAAAATATTACTAGCTGATCCTCCTTGTGGAATTTCTTCAATTTATTTGTATTTTTTATCATTATAAAAATATTTTTCTTTCAAAAAAGATTGAGAGTAAATTTAAATTTTTCAGAAGATATGGACTGTAAATTTTTCATATTTTAATATTAACCAAAAGAACATTAATTAAACCCTCTATATTTATTGATTGAAACCTAACTTAAAAATTATAACTATGAATTGAGAAAATCTTTTTATCATTAAGAATATTAATACTTTCATAACTATTTAAAATAATACCATTCTCATCAAAATTATTATTAACTATATATATTTACTACTTATAGAAGTCTGAAGGGTTTTTTTTTTTTTTTCCTTTTTTCTCAAATAAGACTATAATTAACAAGATCTTAGCAATACATCAAATATTGAACTCATATTGTAGGTTTTTTGTAAAATACTTTAGTTCTCTTAGTTTAGAGTTCGTTTATCATAACGTTCAAATATTTAATCTTTTTTACTAATACTATATTTATGTTCTTTAAAAACATCGATATATAACAGCCAAAATTAAATTTAACATATATTTAACAGCCAAATTAATTAAAAAAAGAACCAATATCATCAATGTCTTCATTATATTTTTTCCTTAATAAAATTATTTTTGTTACAAATAATTATAAGTGTGTATGAATTCTGTATCTTTATTTATATTCTCTCTTAATATTTTTATCCTTACCAATATTTTTATTACTTGTAAATCACACACACATATATATATATATATATATATATATTATTTTATATTTAGAACGTTTCTGTACTATTTTGAATCGATTTACTGAAGCTTAAAAAGAGAGTTGGCAACAAATAAACATTTTTATTCAAACGCTTACAAATAAATAGGTGTTTCTGTCTTAGAGGAACTCTATTCATAATTCAATGAGACTTATGGGTTATTTATTAAGGATTGCATACTCTACATACTGAATTTTTTTTCAAAACTTACAAGATGTTAAGATATAATTTTTTTTTTTACTTGAGTTACTGAAAACTGAAGTACATATATAATTCATGACATCTCACTAACGGCGTTTTTAACGTCTTGTTTATTACTGCCTCTTGAAAATATCATTAACCATAATTTTTGCAAGACAAGTTTAATTACTCAATATATAACTTTTGGAAGTGTGACATCGCTTAAGCATTTCCCAGAGATATTTACTCGGTTTTTTTTCAAAATATCAGAATAAGTCGTTTTTTTTTTTTTTTTTTCGTTTCGTTTTTGTAACATATTTTTTCATCAGATTTAGAAGCAAATATATAAAGAAATGTTAGATTCTTAGCTTTATTTCACATATTAATTTTAATATTAAAATTCATAAATAAAAGAATTATATGAATAACTAATCATTCAATTAAATATCACGTAATTCGCGAAAATTATTCTTACAGCAAATTAAAGATAAGTGAAAAAGTCCCTGATACACACATACACACATTTCCCAATTTAAAATTTTCTCACTAAATTTCAAAATTTCCTGAAGAAGGAAGGATTCTGCTTTTCTTGATAGTTTGGTTTTTTTCATATAAAAATTATATTTTACGAACTTTTCAAAATCACGCAAAGAACCTTCCACAATAATTCTATATTGGATTAAAAATATGAATGAGGGAAATTAGAATCCATCCTCTCTCTCTCTCTCTCTATATATATATATACAGGAAATGATGTAAGCCACATATAAGTAATAATATAAATGTTTCCTTAGCTATTATTATGCAGTTTTTTCGTTTTAAAAATAATTAGTTTTCTCTCTCATATGCACACGCCTAAGAATTGCTGTAAATTTCAAAACGTTAGACTATAATTAATAAATTGTTAAATATTTTATCTGCGCACTAATACTGAATTTAAACTGTATGTACTTTAAAGTTGATGTTAAAATTCAATTTGTACAGTTAATTTTTAAGCTTAACTGTTATCGTGAATGGTTAATTTCTTAAATATTATTAAAGTATGTAATATATAGTTTAAGCCAAATATTTAGTTATTCAGAATACATCAAAACAAATCGTATCGTATATTAAGAATATAATTGTAATTGATTTCATTTAGCATAAATATTTAAAGGAAGATTTAATGTTTTTCTATTAGAATGCAGAAAATAAAATTGAAAAAACTGAAACCCTGAAATATTATTTTCCTCCATAAATCTTATAATTGACTGAATTTAGGAAGCTTAATAATATACGAAATGTATATACTAAGCATATAAAATATACATATAAATTATCTTTCTAGGTAAATCCTCAAGCTAATTTTTTTACAAAATTAGCTGTTTTACTTTTCGATTTCTTTTTATAAAGTGAAAACGTCAAGTGATCTTCTTTTATCACCATATTTTTTTTCGGAAAATTTTTAGGAAACCCTCAAAAAATTCAAAAGATTTCTGACATTTCCAAGTCATTTTCTGCTAAAGAGAGCATTTGGAACACAAACTGAATATAATTTATCGGCTGCTTCCATCTCACGTGTTTTTCACACAGCTTGGCAGGGCGCCAAATAAGCTATGGGTGAGGGAACTGTAAGTGACTGAAAAAATAAATTTATAACCCTTTTTTTCTGAATTATTACAATCTGAATTTTTTCCCTTCTTTATGCGTCATAATTTACTGCTAATGCTCATAGCGTTTACATGATTAACAACCGAAATTTCTGTATGCTCTGCTTTCGATCTCCGTAATCATAATTTTAGATAAGGTAGCCTATAAAAGATCTTTTCAGTCATATATTTACTGGGAGCATTATAACATAGAATGGAGAAAAGAGAGCACTGTTTTTGTGGTGGATGTCCGCAGTGGTAGGAGCTTAAACGGACATAAGAGATAAATGTCACGTGTTTATGCAGGATAATACTCACGAAAAGGAACTTGCAAAACTCCCACGGGTCGGGATTACTGACATGAGTGGGTGCTTTGTTTATATAGGATTAACTTGCCAGTGAATGTTAGGATCTTTTATGGTTACTCTTTATTTCTGAATCACTAAGAAAACATGCATTATTTTAAAAATATATTTTGATAGTCCAGAATAGGTGCTAAAGGGGCAAAATATTTCATTAAATCTTTATTGTATTTTAATAATTGATATACAATCTTAAATATTAAATCTGCATATTTAAATCAGTATTTTAATTACATATAATATTACTTTTTGTGTCCCTGTTATTAAAATGAGAACTGTTTCTTTTCTTTGCAGAAATTTAAATTTTTACTTAGATTCATTCATTGAACAGTACCTGAAAACTATAAATATTGAATAACATTTTAAGGTAAAGAAATGATTTGAAATGTTTTTTAGTACCTATTAAGAAGAATAGCACTCAAAATCATTTGTCATTAACTTGAAAGCTAAGAGATAACACTAGTGGTAAACCCTTCAAATTGAGACCCTTTGTTGAAAAAAAATTAGCAAAGACCTTTAGCAACTTTGAAGTTTTCAAATAAACTCATCAAAAAATGAATTAATTATAAGATATGATCTGTACTCTGGGAAGCAATTTATCAAATCTAAGTTAATTCGCTTTGGGTGCAAGTATTGTGCAAGGAGTGGTTACGGATACTTTCTTTCTCACTTGTATGATGGGAAAGAAATTAACCTGAAAACAAATCCTTTAAGTTCCAGGCTAGTTTTGTTGATGATTGTGGTAAATCTGAAAATCTGTTGTGCATATTTTGACGATTTTTAGTATTCATACCTTGTTTTTTCAAGTTGAAGAGAATAAAGTATAGAGAATGAAGAACAATTAGAGAAAATCGGACGCTCCATTTTATAATTCGATCAACAAAAGATTAAGAAAAAATGCCTTCCGGATCACATGACTTTAGATTGGATATTAAAATAATCAAAAACGAAATTTTATTTGTTGCTTACTTGTATAATGACAATACCTATGTTGCAATGGCTAAAACATTTGACCAAATAGAGTTACTGGTTACAATTACACTATAAAATGGTAGGGGAAAGTACTTATATTAGATCCACAATCTCGATTGATTAATAATCTAAATTAATGTATAGGGAAGTGGATTACCATGACTAAAAGTTAAAGAAACATTGCATTGCGAGATTCTTTGGAATAAAATAGTATTGATACTATTTACGAGGATTATCGACAAGACCATTACAAGCTTTCCTGTTTTAAGGACGAATCAACGGAAAGAAATCAATAACATTGTAAGATTTTAGACTTTCGATTGAAGGAAAATACCTCAAGTTTGTACAAAGACAAATCATTATAAAAGAGATACAATTTATTTTTCCATACACTTCCAAAGTAATTGTCAGATGGTATAAGGCATGGACGAGAAGGAACAGTTTCTGCCTGAAAACGTGGTGACCAACTACCATGGCAGTACATTTCTTGCGAAATTTCACCTTTAACTTATTGCAAGAAATGCAATATTACATTGTATACTACTTGTCTTGTCAAGTATTATTGTAAAAACTATACATTTTAAATAGAGAATTTTAAAAAAACTGGCACATTGTTTTCTTATTCACCGAGTGATCTATCACTAAATCAGTCTTTTATGAAGCCAGAATTGAGCAAATAAACATGGTACTTTTCATTCATTTGATTCTTGCCAATATAACTCGAAAGTGACTAATTGCATGAAATTTCAACAAAAAAATTGATTTGTCCTTTCAGGGGTTAGATATATAGTAGTAATTTCAACTTGTATCGTAGATATCCCTTATTTATATTTAACTTATTCTATTCACCTTGAATAAAGTTGTTTTTCCTCTCGAGCTGACATATTTAAAAACGTTTGCAGAATAAATAACGATGAAGTCCTTAATCCAATATCTTGCAAATTTCTCCCTTGAGTTTAGGATCATTTTTCAGAGCCTGGAAATTCGAGAAGAATTTGCGATAAATCTACCAGAATTTCGAGGGGGAAAGTTTTGGAATAACTTTTAAATATATTGCTTACAACTTCAAACAATATTTTCTAATTAACACCGAAAAAATCTGTATCGTTTTGTGTGTGAAAAAATACCTTGTGATTGTTTATTTTTCATGTTGATTTAAAGGATATTGAAAGAGATTTACGCATGTCTTCGTGTCTTAATTTCGAATAGTTTTATTCAGTTCAAAAGCAAAAAAGGGTAAGCAAAAAGGTTTTATATATACTTTTAGTAGGAAGTCGTAAATTATTTAGTGCATCTCAGAGCTCCTTAAAACAAAAACAAAGTGAAGTACTTACACGATTAATATTTACATTAATATTAATATTTTATGGATAAGTAAATTGCAAACAGTTTTATGTTACTCTTTAAATAAATTCTACATTATCTCCATTTGTTGCACGTAGAATATCGAATCTGTATTCAACTTCATGCCTAGTGTATAGGAGCATATTAGCTGTTATATCTCCAATACACTTAGTGATTCTTTGCTTTAGGTCATCAATATTGCAAACATTTGTTGCTTTCACGGTTTCTTTGACAAACCCCCAAAGAAGGGAATCTAGGATGTAATGTCGGTTGATTGCGCTGACGAAGGGATGGGGCTACAGCGATCAATCTATCATTGAAAAATGTTTCCTGCAGATATACTTTAGCAATGATACTTCAATGTAGAGGAGCCACATCTTGAGGCTGACAATGTTCCATCTGTGATACTGCGAGACACTGTATCATCTTGAGATTCATGCAACTGGTTACTGTGGGTTCATGGAAGAGTAAAAGCCCTATCACTTCATCCACTGCCAATCCATATCAAACTTTAACCTCAAGACTATCGCGTTCGTGGTACTACTCGAGGATTTTCTGACTGCCACACACGAAATAATGACAGTTGACATTATTCAAAACACTAAACGTTGGTTCATCAGAGAAGATGACTGTCAATAAAAGAGTTGTCTGACAATTTAATCATGAATACTCACGAAGAGTAAAAACATATTAGTTAATTGTTAACTAGTAGATTATGCTGTAAATGCACTTTGTATGTGTGCAAGTTCGAGTGCTAATACATAACTTTAATGACTTTGATGCGGTATTCCCAGTTGCCAATTCACAAGACATAGTGATTTAGTCAGGATTCTAGTGAAAGGCTTCCTGACTTGATCAACAACATTGACGGAGACCTATGGCCTAACACCACCTTTCCGATGTTGTAAATTTCTTGAATCCTTAAAATGATAGTACCAATGCTTATTAGAAACCTTACTTAGAGCGTGCTGTTTTGATATTCTAAGAGGAAATGTCTTCGAACTATTATAGCTTATTTATTTTTGAAATACCACAGAATTCACATCGGTTTTTGAGTATCAGCCATTTTGACACTCAAATATTTGTTAGTTTCCATTGCAATGGATTCCACCCGCAAACGTGGAACGCCACCCTTCTAAAAAATATTTAAATCGTCCTCTCATTTAAAGAACTGCTGCGGTATTTCACTACTTTGTTTTTGTTTTATAGACCTCTTGAATATGCTCAGTAATTTATGTTCACCCTGTATTCGCAGAGGCAATGGTTGGTGTATTGGTAAGATAATCTGATTTCAGGCATTATCAACTCAGGAGCGATTTTCTGCGGTTTCGGCATAGATAACTCATCTTGGGTCAACTCAGCACTTCATATTCCCAGAGTTGATAAATATGTGCCACGCTCTCGTGGGAAGTTAAATGGGGAAACCATCGTCGGACTAGCCACTCGATCTAGACAATAACTAATAATAAGTGGCTTAGGACCAAAGGCTGAAGATACGGAGATAGATACCACAGGAAAGGAATTCTTAGGGATGTTTAGACTTTAACTTTTTGATATAAAACTTGCACTTCGTCTTATAATAGCTTACTGGATTCAACTTTGGCATACATTGACTTTGGATTCAGCAGGAGTTGAAATTCATGAATTTTGTGGTAGTTCGCCTTTATTTTCCAAATCTGTTATGTTGACTTTGTTCAGCGGCTATGCTTTGTACTTTACGAAGATAGTTAACCCATTTGTGCTAGCTTCCTTTTAAAAGGACGCTTACGTAATTAGTTCTAAATCACTGAATTTTATTCTTTTTCGATCCAAATAGCAGTCACGCAAAAAGTGAGATTATTTTATTGTTTTTTAAATGTTGCCAAAAATATTTATGCTATAATCATAGTCAATCCTCATTTTTAAAACGCGTATCTTTCAAAATCATTAAATTTGTTTTTAACACTGTTATATTTTCTAGTGAAAAGCGTTCTACATACAGGACGCAAGGCACGAATGGGTACAGGTTTTTCTTACCTGTTACGCTATACGAATGCGTCTTTTTTCTCAGTTTATGATCTTTTCAAGCCGTAATCAAGAGGAATTATTATTTATTTCTTAAAAAATTATGTTTGAAATTATTTTCATAAATAATAATTATTAAATATTCCTTGTGTATGAAAATAATTTCAAAATAGATGTTCTGTTAACTACGGAATAATCAAAAAATAGGAATAATTCATATTTAAGAATAATTCTTATTGGTGAATCAGATAGTGAAGAGGAGCATGAAATTTTTCCTCATAATAGAAAGCGAATAAAAAAAAGCAAAGATTCCCAAAAAAAAATTCGGAACTAGCCAAGAAAGGAATTGCCCGAAAATAATACTTTTAAATTAATATGGAATGAAGCTAAGCGATCTTTTTGGAACACCCATTAGTCTCCCATATCTTTATCTGAGCTGCTCCTAAATGACGAAATAATTGAACACATTTTAGAACAATCGGATTTGTATGCTGGTCAAAATGGAGACGGTTATTTTGTTATTGGCACCAAAGATCAGAAATTATTTGTGTTATTCTATTCACTAGACCGTTCATTACCAGCGTATCACATTTGATATGCTCGTGGTGGCTCTCCTGTGTCCAGCGTATCACAATAGATACGCTCCAGAATGCCTTCTGTAGACCAGCGTATCAATAGTGATACGCTTTAAGAGAACGTTTTATTTGATTTTTTAAATATTACTAGATTATGTTACATTACCGCGAAATCTATATAGATAGGTTATTTGGAATGTTGACCATGGTTATATGGGCTTGGATTTCACTTCTGGGTATCAGGAGGAGAGGGGGAAGGGGTTATTGTTAAAAGCACATATTGCGGCGTGGTTCTTTAAATGTAATGACATGATTTATACCGTGCACTTGCTTTCAGATTACTTTTTTCTTTCTTGCTTGCTTCTTAGAAGTTCGAAGGGTAATTTAAGGCCCTTTATGGGGGTTAGGGCTTTTGGTAGCAGATGCTCTCAGCTGTTCATTTCATTCAGTCGGCTTTTATTTGTAGCGACAGTGATGACGAAAAGAAAGTATTTATCTGATACTGATATTTGCGAATTAATAAATGAATCTGATAGTAATGTTAGCGAAAATAATCCAAATCTGTACATAAACATTAAAGTAAAAAAAAAGGACTAAGATGTGCCCTTTGCTCAAAATCGTACGTGAAGCGTCAGAATATGTGTGTAAGACATATGACGTTGGACTATGCATTGACTTTTTTTTTATAAATATACCATACAGCAAAATAAGATTTATCTTTTATATCTATATATTCCATGTAAAGGTACATCATTACACAGTGAAATTTATGTAACATATGTAAATATATTTTGTATTTTCTTTAAAGTATGATTTTTTATGTAATTTTATGTATAAAACATTCAATTTTTGATTAAATCCTTTTTTTTTTTCTTTTGTATATATTAAGTTTAATACATTTTAAATAAGATATGTAAATACCAAAATATTTTAATGAATGGCTGAATTTAGAGGAATTTTTTCACGAATTAGGCTTAGTATCTAAAATCGTCTGGGCACAGAGTGACACTCCGCGGTAAGAAGCTGCGGGTCCAGAGAAGCACTTCTTTTTTCTCCCTCCGGTATCGAAAGGGTTAAAGGATACTATGTTCTTCTAAGAAGACGAATGTACTGGGAAAATTCGAATGGTGTACAGAATAATGCGATTTCGGAAGCCATGACACAGTGTAGATTTCAGAAAATAATGCAATATCTGCGCTTTGCTGCCAACAGCAATTTATATAGAAAATCTTAACGTATTTTCCAAATGAGCAACAATTATCAGTTGATGAGAGTATGGTCTCATACTTTGGACATCATGGGCTTAAACAGTTTATAAAAGGACAACCTGTCAAATTAGGGTGCAGAGTTTGGCACCTAAATACTAAACTTAGATATATAATACACTATGAGCCGTACAGAGGTGAGGGAACTAATTTGGATGAATATGGAATCGGTATGGGAGGTGCAGTTGTTCTGGATGTGATTTCCGAGTTGCCAAAAAATAAACAATACGAATTATTTTTTGATAATCTTCAAATGTTTTGATCGATAAGTTAACAGAAAAGGAATGTGGGAGCGCCAGGCACTATACGGGTTGATAAAACTGAAAGTTTTCCACTTGAAGGTATTAAATCTATTAAAAAGAATAGTGAAAGGTTTGATTTTCAGAAGAACAAACATTTAAAAATGGTTCGATGGAATGACAGTACTGTTATTACTTTATCGTCTAACCTTTATGGTTTTGAACCTATAGCTCAGACGAAACACTGGTCTAATATTGATAAAAAAAATTTAGATATTGACCAACCGTATATTGTGTTTCAATATAATAAATGTATGGGAGACACCGAAAGTTTGAATCAAAAACTTTCACAGTAATGGTGTTCCTTACGGTCTAAAACATGCTGGTGGCCACTGTTTTTGCTTAGCTTAGAAGCATCAATGAAAAAAAGGATCTCCTCTAGTTTAGAAGAGGAATCTATCAAATATATTTTTCTAAGTTCAGTAAGAGAACATATAACAGTCTGACTTCAGGAAAATAAAAAATAAAAACTTTTCAAAACAGTTCTTTATTATGTCCAATATGATGGAAAAGATCATTTAATCGTTGTGAATGCCAAGAAGATAAGATGCGCCTACTGTGGCAAAATATCTAGAACAAAATGAAATAAATATTTAGTTGGATTGCATGATAAATGCTTTGAATTGTGTAAAAAAATTACAAATAGTTTTTTTTTTTTTCTTATTCTTTACATTTTATTAATCCCTTCTCATATATAAATTTAAATGTAAAGGAGTGTAAAATTTATTATAAGACTTAATTTTCTAAATGTGTGCCTTTAAAGCTATTATTTTTCAACTTTAGCTTCTTAAATTGTAATTCCTTATAAACGACTAAAATGTAATTTAAACTTCTTGGGTTTATTTTTTGAGGTTTTTCACCGAGTTCCATTTATTTTAAGCATTTATTCATCTGAATACGGTATTAAAAGGAATATTCTTAGAAAATTGAAGGATCGATGTGTTTGGGCAAAACATGTACCATCTTGTGCTTAGTGTCCTTTACATAGGACGGAAACATTATATTCAATAAAAATTAAAAATTTAAATGCAGAATTTTTTTTTATTATTTTTTAGTTCATTCTGGATATTTACAAACATAATTAACTTTAAAATGTTAAAGAATTCTATGTTAAGCATTAATGGGTCAAGAAAGACTCTATTTTTACTACACACTACATTGATAAGGCAAATGATGTTATCATAATGATCCGCCATCTGTGGAAATGGTTTAAAACAAATTTGACACTGAATCAGAGGTTAGTTTCGGCTCGACAGTCGTCTGCTGCCAAGTCGAGCTCACATCTAATTGTTACAGTTGTTGACACCTGGATTCATCATTATACTCTGTAACCTATCAACAATTGGAACAATAAATTGCATCAGTGAATTGAAGAAGGCAAAGATAGTCTCCTCGGTCGGGAAAGATTTGGCGCCGATTATCGCGGAGCGAAGAATGTCATACGTATGTACCTCTCGTACAAAGTAAAAACTATCACTGGACTTCAGGTAATTACTCCATTGCAATTTCTCATTCCTGATTCTTGTATATTTTGTACCAACCTTGTAAGAGTTAAAATAAGAAGGAATATTTAGTTATTAGTCTGTCCCTTGTAAGTGAGTGGGTTCTTGGACGCTGAACTAAAAATGTTAGGTAATTAATATGTTAATTACTTATAACCCTTTTCTAAACTAATGTGTACGATAAGTGTATCTGAATATAACAAATTACAAAATTACCATCAGCCAAGAAGAGAATGCTAAACAACTTAAATATAAAGTATGCATGGGTACAGTTAATGTTTTATCATATCACTATTTAAATATTTCTGAATAGTTTTTATTAAAATAAGAATATAAATGGGAAAATATTTTTCATTTTGAAAACGATATCGGTCTTGTTTTAACTAAAAAAAATTCAATTCATACATCAAAGAAGTTTTGCATTTAATTATATTTCATGTGCAAAAGTTTTGCAATATTGAATTCCCCTTTGAAGTTAAAAAGCAAAGACAAAACTTTAACCGAAATCAAAAACAAAACAATATAACATGAATTAAAATGTGATAGAATTTGAAGGCAAATACAAATGCGTACTCTTTAATAATATAATAGCAACAATATAAATAATATGCAATCAAAACACAAATGCAAGGCATATGCGAAGTGGACTCAAGTCTCTTCTTTTCAGTTAATATCTTATAATAATAATATTAAAAAGTATAAAACACGCAATTTAAAATAATGACAATGGGAGTAATAATATTGTTCTTCTAGTTAAATAAGTAAGAACATTATTCGAAATATTTTCTTATTTTAATTGTAAAATTATAATACAACATTGCTAAATTCTGAAAATTCATAACAAAGGTGATGTTATTATTTATTCACGTCTCACGGAGAAGCTACAAGAGGGTATTGGAACGGAATTCGTAATTTTAAACGTCGGTCAATTAAAATAAAATTTCAAGGTTAAAGTACATCGATTATTTATCTTCTTATTCAACCAATTGTACATATTATAAACGTCATCAGAAAATTTTTACTATTTTATACTAAATATTACATACCCCCAGGAGAGGATATTATTTAAAATTTTAATTACCTCAATTGAATAATAATCGCATATGCATTTCAATTATACCTTTACATAATACGACTCAATAAACTACAATAAAAATTAGAACAATTTCAATAATAAAATGATAAGCATAAATCACACACACACTTTAATGAGATAAATAATTCTTTAATAAACTTTATTTGTAAATATTTTGTAAGACTTCAGATTATTAATTGGAAGATAATAAATCCAAGTAACTTCGGAAAAATTATTGAAATGATCGCTGATTGATTGAAGCAGTGACGTCAGAAAATTTAAATTACTTGAATGGAAGATATAACTCTAATACATCTTCATGTTTACATTTCTTTTAATACTTTTATTTGTTATAACACAATTTTGCTTTACATAATCAAATACAATTTCTCATTTCGGTAGGAAAGCATTCATACTTGTAAATATTATTTAGCAGTGTTTCGATATTCCGTCTGAAAAGAAAATTTAAGTGATTCTTTTTAATTTAAACATTATCAGCAAAGTAATTTTGAATCATCAAGGATCATCTTAAGTAAAATGACCCATATGCAATGCAAACAAAAACTGTATTATTGAATGTAATTTGTGCTATAATCGTATTAAATAATAAACATTCTGAGCTTATTCAGTTTTTGAAAATCAATATATCTATAAGCAAATTCAAAAGCGTACTATGAAGAAGGAACCTACTTCATATTATTATTTAATAACCTCTAAGAATCATTATCAGTAATAAAAATATTTCGTAGATATTGAAAATGAATCACATAGATTATTTTCATTAATTTTTAAAATTTCTTTAACGATTTACATTTTGTAAAAGTAATAGGTACGTATGTTTATTTTTTGAAGCTTTTAGAGATATTTTGAAATATTCTTTTTTTATATATAATTTCTGCTTTATTTGAAATCTCTAACTTTTAATCAGAAGGCTGATTCAAAGAAATAGAATAAAAAATAATGGTGAGAAATCATTTAAATATTTGAGTTGAGGATTACACAAGCAAAATTTTCGACTGTACAATCAGAGGCAGCGTATATGAAGAAAAACAATATGTGGTATGTATAGAAAATATTTACTCTTAAAATAAAAATATGATTATGTTTTCATAATGATTATGTTTTCATATTCTTCGTCGAGTCACGTGTTCGAGACGTGAAACCACTATGGACACTCCATGTGGTCGCGGTTGATGCCTTTAAATCTGTGAAGGCTCAAAATTCTTCGGTTTTGCGGACTGTGGAAGTTTGGAGAGGGAGGTTGTCAGCAAGCTCTCCTGTTGCTTCTCAGAGAGACGTTTGAAAAAATAATCATAATCTTCAAGTAGAGTTTGAAAAAAATATTTTTTAATTCTTTGTATTTCTCGAATTGAAATATATTCGCTCAGTGAATAACTTATTAAAATTTCGGGAATTTTTTTGAATTCGATTTGTACTAAAAAAACCCCTATAAATTATCGAACTCACAGGCACGACACACAGTAGCGTATAACCTGTGGTAAAAATTGTAAAAATTCCTCTGAAAAGTTCGACACCAAATTCATCAACGTGTTATCAGCTAATAGAGTTACTTGATTCCATTTATGTATCCTGTTACCAAAGAAGCGAATGAGAGGTTCTTAAAAAATTGACGTATCGTAAAAAGATATAGATTTCAATGCTTTTTCGTTAATTGAGTATTTCTTAAATTGTTATGACCATCATTTGTTCCGAGAAGGATGTTTTTTTTTTCTTTGAACTAACTGCCTCTATAAAGTTCTGCAATATTTCCTAGTTCAAGGAAATAGCAAAGCGAAATCGATAATCGAATTGAAAGCTTTTGCACATTTATAAAGTTCCGTTGTTATGGGTAAAATTAAATTAGAATGTTGATTTTATCCAAAAAATTACTTTTACGGAAGCTCTTTTGAAGAAATGAAGTATGATTAAAATTGCTTAGTGATATTTCACTTTTCTTACGTGTCATTTCGAATATTAAACTCTAGATCATAAGTTTCGTTCCTATCCAAAAATATGAAAATGATCACACTCTGATTAATGGTCATCTCTATGAATTCAACGTTGTTATTTCAGCGGATGAATTATTAAGAAGAAAAGCTAAGACAGCAAAATATGGTAATATTAGCAAAGCTATCTATAAATATATTATGTATAAACATTCGAATTTTCATCAAATTCGCTTAATTTTTCATTTGTAAACAGGAAAATAAAATGTTTTAAAAAAGCTTGTATTTCATATTTCAATAAAATGAAGCGTTGAATTTTTATTGTTGTTCTCTTTGTTAATTTCTATTCAAATACATGTTATAAATCCTAGTGTATCTTACTATCTTAGTGTCAAGAAAAAAGAGGTGTGGCTATGAAATAACGATATTGATGCTGTAAAACATTTTATTTTGATGTCATATGTATTTACTCATTATCAACTTTAATATACAACCCTCCTTTATCCTTACAACGCCCCATGCTAATCTTCCATTATTATTAACAGTGCTGTAAGTCTTCTGCAAGCTCCTTCAGGAAGCGTGCCTTTTCTCTTTCTCAGTTCCAAAGGACACAAATTTTGCTCCTTTTCAATGCAGATTTCACCTTAGGAAACGGATAGAAGTTGCATGGCTAAAGAGCTGGCAAATAAGGTCAATGGTCTAAATCTAGGGATGCTGTACTTGACAAGAAACTCGTGATGGATAATGTGGAATGAGCCGGTACCATGTCATGGTAGAAAAACTTACCGTATGGATTCTTATCAGTTCCAACTGTCTTGGACGTGGGTGAATGACCCGGGCATGAATTATCTTCAATGTCTTCTCAGTCATCTTGAAAACGTTAAAAACATCACTAAAATACGTGCACGTGATACATGTTCATTGCCATACAATTATTTCAATAAATTATAGGTTTCACTGGAGGTCTTTCCAAGAGTTTCATGTGAAATCTCACAATTTGTTGCTCACTTACCATTTTTTCTGCGAAACAAGAAACAACTTCAATGCGAATGAAGGCTAAGGGTATATGGTTTTATTTACTGATATGGGAGATACTGCATTCGAAAGCGAAGGCTTCACGCTAAACAGCTGTCGTTCGCTGGGTTTTGGCGCATGCGTACTTCTTCTGTAGCAGTGTAAGTCTCATTATTTAATAGTCATACCACATATAAATTGTATTAAATAAGAAACATGCTTGACCTTACGAATTCCATACTTAATAGGATTACAATTAACGACAGCAAAAATATAAGATGTTCCCTATCTTCTCAAATATTTCTTGAATGTTCCATGTCAATAAAAAGAAAAATTGTGTTCAAAATAATCTCAGAAGAATATTGTGTTTTAAATATTTTCAGAAGTAATATGTGTGTGATTTCATGATGGAAAATCCAGTTCAACGATTTGTTGCTGAATAAGATCAAAATCATTAGTCATTTAATCAGACCACCTTTTTAGAACTATAATTAGACATGTTTATAAAATTCATATTGTTTTTAAAAGTCTCTCACTACTTTGAATTACTAGTTCAAAATTCTTTACACCCAAATACCTCTCAAACAACTGATGTTCTATTAAATTGGGGAGAGATGAGATGGTGGACTTCAATGGTGCAACAACCAAATGTGGCCATGCTGAACCAAATAAGGTGTGATTGCGATCCAGACATATAAAAAAGAAAAGAAAAAGAGTAAAAAATGATTGATAAGAAGGAAGGTCGAAAATAGAGAAATATCGCTGAGATATCCCTGGAATGTGTTACCCATGTTTATCAAGTACCGTAAGCTCCATGGGGAAATAATATCACTATGGTTCGTCGAGTTCATGATGCTAGTACCTACCTAAGAATGGAATCCTCTGAGGGCCTAGCAAATTGGAAAAGTTGGTAAATATACCAATAATTGCAAGAGATATATTAGTATCTAACTCTCTTCTCAATCCAAAGAAAATGTTTTTTTATACAAACAAAGGACCGTAGAATTGTAGATCCTAATACTGAAAAATGTATAGAAACTCAAAATGAACTCGTTGATATTTTTATAAGCACATTTGATAAGTACATTAAATATCTTACTCTTAGAAATGTTGTTGTCACATGTGTGTTTCGTTATTGGTCCAACAATAGCTAAATTCGGTCAAAATATATTATTAATTTCAATAAAAAATAAACTTTTGTTATAAAAATTCGAATTTATTAGGTAGACCAAAAAGCTTATTCACCTTTAGTATCTTTTCAACATTTTTACGATGTGTCTAACTAATCTTTCAATATACTGTTACAAAAATTATTCGATTTCTCGTGGGTATACGAGTAAAATCAATTTAACACGGAGGATAACAGCAAATGACGCTTTAATCACAAATATTCAGAGCAAGATGAAGACAGGTAGCACAGTTTGGAGAAGTCAGTAACACAATCATGAAACACAGCATTAATACAAATTAGCGACACAACAGGAACAAAGACACACTTGTACTAACAGTCATAGTTTTTTACAGACGTTCACCTCACCAGCTTACTAATTGGGACTTTTCACAAATCTCCTTAGTATTACTTTGTACTTCCAATCCAGATTCCGAGCATCAACAGCAGTTACATACTGCTTACCGATAGATTCGCTCGGGCACGAAACTGACAGAATTCTTGGTAGACATACTCAGACAATACCGACCGCTTCCAATCGGTTCCCCGATGGAGTCGCTCTTCTGCGTATGTATCACCTTTCTGCGTATTGACAGCCTCTTTAGTGAGGCGTGACGTCACAGAAAAAATTCAGGGAAAGTCCGTAACTTTCCTCTTAGTCGAGATATCGCCCAGATTCCAGCATTTTCTGAAACATTCTTGTCACCAAAGTCACCATTTCTCGCTATGTCACCACAATGTTAGTCAAATTTGTGCTCAAGGGTGAAGGGTCATTGCTTAACAGAGGAGTCATTGCTTCCTTGACGGACTGAAGAAATCCATGTAAATGACTGTTTTCCCTTATAACAGAAGCGTTGCAGGGAAGTGTGATCTTGGGTTCGTAACAATACTTTATAAAAGTGGAATATGATAAGTAAATTCAGTACTCGCTCCCCCCGGCTTAGTCATACTAATTAGTTATGTCGACGAAAAACTACTTATGTTTATGTATATAAAGGGATGAACATATACTCGCGTATGAAATGTTTGATTAAGAGAACTAATTATACATCTTTATTAGCTTTGATAATGAGTCCCTTCGTAAGTATGGCTATTCAAATTTACTATCGATTTAGTATCGTAAATTACTTTTAAAAATTTATTTTAACAAATCGGCTAAATAAAATGATTCTTTTATAATAGTCTGTGAAGTCTGAATTCTCAATTTTATTTAATGTATTATTTTAATTTTACAGTGAAATAAAACAGTGTCTTATGTTTCCCTTGAGAACTCTTCACATATTTAATTTATACCATATCAGTCGAAACATTAGGAAAACATGTTTGCAGTTTAATTTTTATTTATTTTTATTTTTAAATGTTATTTTGGATTTTTCTCCTTGTTCTTTATTTAATAATATCGCATCACTGCATTTAATTTAACCTTAATCAAATTAACTATTTCAAAATATTTGTTTACTTAATTAGTTCGCTGAATATTTCTTCAATTATTTAAATTACTTTCAAATTAATTCAAATAAACATTGTCTAAATTAGATTAAGAAAATTATGATATGCGAAAGAGATCATTTCTTTCTCAACAAATCTTACAAATTAAAATCGCTTTTGAGTATTTATATTTCAATCTTCATTAAAGTATTTTCTTTAATTTAATATTGTATTAGAGGCAACGTTTTATCAAATATTCTAAGTTACTATTATGGAAATATTCCATACATCACTTTCCAGATTTAACTATTTGATATATTTGCTTTTATTTATTTGAAAACATTTTTATTTATATATGTTACATATTATTTTTACTATCTTATAATTTCTACTATGTATGTTATTGTTACAGATGAAAAGAAATAGCAATTGAAAATAGCAAAATCGTTCTATAATAGACATTTATCAATATTATTTCAACTATTAATCAGTAAATTTAGTATTCTACGAGACAAAAAGCGTTACTTACACAATAATTTTTTCTACTTAAACTTTTTTTCTATTTTTTTTTAAATAGGATAAGTTTTAGTAGAAGAGACTGTAACCACACACTTAATCATTCTTTCAATGCCGTTTTTATCAATTCCGCTTTTCTCATTATATAATTTTTTTTTCAATAATATGTAAGACATAACGGTAGATAACAGGTCAATTGAAAAGTCCCCGACCTGACACATAGATGGCGCTACTAGAATTAAATCCATATGTTTTTTAGTTAGCCCTAATCCTCAAAACATGCGTGTATAAATTTGACAGCTATCGGATCATTAGTTTGTGAATTATAGCATTTTGAGTGAAGCAACTTTTGTTATTGTGAAAAAAATGGATAAAAAGGAATTTCGCGTGTTGATAAAATATTGCTTTTTGAAGGGAAAAAATACAGTTGAAGCAAAAACTTGGCTTGATGCCATGTTTTCGGACACTGCCCCAGGAAAATAAACCATCAAGGATTGTTTAGACGTGGTGAAATGAGCACCGAGGACGGTGAACGCAGTGGACGTCCAAAAGAGGTTGTTACCGACGAAAACATTAAAAAAATCCACAAAATAATTTTGAATGACCGTAAATTGAAATTGAATGAAATAGCAGACACTCTAAAGATATCAACTGAACGTGTGCATCATATCATTCACGAATAGTTTGTGACATTGGGCTATTCACGGTTTCTCTTCACTAACCTTGGGGACTTTCAATTGAGATTGATTGCTTTCACTAAACAAACTTTGCCCAACCAAAAATGAAACGTGATACGTAAAGTTAGTATATAAAGCAGTTAGGAATGAAGTGAAACGGTCGAGTTGAGAAATATATAAACTCCGTCGGAAGGAGTAGAGTATCTGAAAGAGGATATGAGAGAGAAGCTGTAGGTGAGATGAGATGAAGCTCAAGTGTTAGATAAGAGAAAGGAGGAATTAAAGTTTACAGTAGAGGGTTCCAGCAAGGATTGCTGTAGAAAGATTTTGCCTAGAGTTTTCAACAGTTGTTCCAGAGTCTGAGTTGCAGTCGAGGAAGGACTAGTGGTAAGAGTCTGTTAGATTACTATTGGTGGGTTGAACTAAGGTATTAGAAAGCTTACCCAAGAGAGCCCAATCATTTCTGTCATAGTAAATATATACTAATAAATTGTTGAAGCATTGCTGTGTTGATTCTGTAGTTATTTGTGTCGTAGTGTTTAATAATTGAATCTAGTGATGGCACAAGGGGACGCCCGGGTCGGGCGGGCGTCACAATTTGGGTATGAGAAAGCTCTGTGCAAAGTGGGTGCCACGCGAGCTCACTTTGGACCAAAAACAACGACGAGTTGATGATTCCGAGCAGTGTTTGAAGATGATCAAGCATAATAAACCCGAGTTTTTGCGTCGATATGTGACAATGGATGAAACATGGCTCCATCATTTCACTCCGAAGTCTAATCGACAGTCATCCGAGTGGACTGCACACGATGAACCCGCTCCAAAGCGTGGGAAAACGCAACAGTCGGCTGGCAAGGTTATGGCGTCTGTATTTTGGGATGCGCATGGAATAATTTTCATTGACTACCTTGAAAAAGGAAGGACCATCAACAGCGACTATAACATAGCGTTATTGGACCGTTTGAAGGACGAAATCGCCGAAAAACGACCGCATTTGAAGAAAAAGAATGTGCTGCTTCACCAAGACAATGCACCGTGTCACAAGTCAGTGAAAACGATGGCAAAAATCCATGAATTGGGCTTCGAATTGCTTCCTCATCCACCGTATTCTCCAGATCTGGCCCCCAGCGACTATTTCCTGTTCTCAGATCTCAAAAGAATGCTCGCTGGGAAGAAATTTTCGTCGAATGAAGAGGTGATCGCTGAAACTGAGGCCTATTTTGAAGCAAAGGACAAATCGTACTACAAAAATGGTATCGAAAAGTTGGAGGGTTGCTATAATCAGTGTATCATCCTTGAAGGGAATTAAGTTGAATAAAAAAAACTAATTTTGCCAAAAGAATGTGCTGTACTATGGTAGGCCGGGGACTTTTCAATTGACCTGTTATATTGTGTGTTTCGAAACTTATGGGCGAAAACGTAAGGGCTATTAGAAAACATCTAAACAGGTAATTTTCTTCATACAATTCATAGGCGGAGAAAAAGCTGTGAAATGCTAGATTTCTCTGGAATGGAAAGAGGTTCACCGATTGTTCTCCGCCTATGGATTTTATGGGGGAAATTGCCTGTTTAGATGTTTTCTAATAGCCCTTACGTTTTTGCCCATAAGTTTCGAAACACCCTGATTATTACTTGTAATATATAAATTTAAGAACATCTTAATCTTAGCTGTTTTATTCTGAAAAAAATAATTTTGTGAAATTCATACACATTTGCTTTAGGTATTATTCAGATTCACATCATATAAAGTAATATTTAAGTCTAATCAGAAACTGCAGTGTCATAATTCTATTTATAGGCACTAAAAAACTTCAAAAAAAAAAACCTTTGCTTTCTTTAAGAAGCTCAAAATAATTCCAAATCTTTGTAATTACTTAAAAACTTATATGTATTGAAATGGATTAGTAACTGTGAAAACATTTTAAAGTTAATTAAAAGATATTTTAACATTAAAGCAAATGATATAATTATTTTTATTCATTTAGTCATTTCTGTAGTGTATTAAATATTCTTCCCACTGAATTACCTTCTCCCGCTGTTGTAAGAAAATAGTGATTTTCAAGTAGTTTTTCCTATCGTGTTTTGTGAGATATGGTACCTGAAAACACAGCTGAAAATTAGTTTGATTTTACTGATTATTTGTTGATTTAACATTCGCTTTCTTAGCTTCTCTTATTTATATTTGTATTTTTATCAGATGAAAAATAAACATTTACTATTTAACAATATTTTTATTGTTATTTTTATCAATTTATTGTTTCTTATTATTCATTTTGTGTACATTTATAATGCTCATATTTTGCGCGTGTGAGAGAAATCTGCATTTTTAATTCATGTTTAAAGATATAATGAATAATATTCTGTACAGAAATTATAATAAAAAATGTCACATTTTTCAAATTAATAAATAATTAAATTTTTATTTCTGTGCCAAAATTTTGTAAAGATTATCCATTTAAAAACGCAAGTATCAATTTTATAACATAAGCTTAGTAATTAATAATCGAAAAGCAATAATTAAAACCAAAATAATTCTAATTTTTTTCTGGATACACACACTTAAATGTACATTTTAGTAAATGTTTTAGAATTCAATTTTTAAATCAATTAGAATAAATGAATTTTAAGATAATACCATTATTATATCTGTATAATATATCTTATGAAAAAGTTTATTTCATAAATAAGAACAAAGTTGCCATGTAAAAGTCCTTGAAAAAATATGAAATAGTACGGAACATAGACTCTTACTTATAAGACAACATATTTTCTTTTATTATTTGAAATAATTGAATTATAATAAAATAAATATTACGTAACAGATTAAAATTAGCTCAAAATAGTATTTATAGAATAAATTAATTAATTAATGTGATGTTAAAATTAGCTAATCGTAAAATTAAGTAACCTTAATTTAATTCTTATTCAGAGCTTTATAAATATTAATTTAAGAAAAACATTTTAAAATATTTTATTTTGAGACAAATTAATGTTATTGAATTAAATTTAAATCATCTATTAATTAATTTTATCGTTGTAATTATGTATTGACCGCACGAACTTTAAGTACACACACACACAAACACACATTCATATATATATATATATATATATATATATATACACATACATGTATTATTGTTTAATATTTTAACTAAGATAATTGTTTATAATATGAACCAAATATTTCTACCCGTGTATGCATGATCATTATTACAAACATTAAGACGTATAATTTATCTTACCTCAATAATATATCATAATAACCACATGTGTTGTACTTTATCATCCAGTTACTAATACGTAATTACAAATTTTTGCTAATATGCTTTTTCTGATGCATTTAATTACATTTCGTCGAGTGTAATTTGTTAAGAATTATCTACATTGATTTAACATAAAGTTTAATGAAATTTTAATTAATTCTATTTTAATCCAATTTTTTTTCTTCCCGTGTACATTTTCATCTGGGAAAGATATCGAAATGATTTTTTTTTTCATTTTAGTCTCTCATTACTCAACTTTTTTTAAAAAA
>BMAW01009587.1:0-11485 GCA_019974015.1 Nephila pilipes | reverse complement strand
GGAACGATTGTATCACCCTAAAAGGTGATTAACAAAAGGTGTTATGTTGATGAATAAAAAAAATTTTGCAAAAAAAATGTTGTTTTCAATGTTAGACTCGGGAGTTATTGATCGATGTGTTAAATCAATTATAAATACTCAGGTTGGTTTTTTTTTATTTTTTTTTGTCAAAATGAAACAACGAAAGAACACACTTGAAATACTCGGAGAAATTAGAAGACACCTAATAATAAATGGGTAAAGCAACAAATATGTGTGCGCGATGGTGTAGTGGTTAAAGTTTCGGACTGTGAGCATTGTCGATCCCGGTTCGATTCCCGTTGTTTTATTGTGAGTAGCTAGTCAAGGGTCAACTCGCCTCCCGTCATGCCTCCTAGATCAATAAATGAGTAACGAGTGAACTGGGAGTCTAGCCTCTCGGCTTAGAGTAGATTAATAAATAGCGCCCTAGGCCCAAATGAGTACAGAAACGGGTATGGGGCCGCCTGTTGGAACTTCTTTAAGCCCAAGCCGTCTTAAACATAAAGCTAGATATACGTACCAATTAGCATTTAATTGATGTCGCAGTATCCCTGTCTGCGATTATGTAAATGATTTACAATACCTCGCACTAACAACCTTATCTGAACTAAATTTATTCTTTATCTCTCCAGTAGACTCTCTTTTAATCTTTCTTGCAGTTTCTCTTTTAACCACTTTCCTATTGTTTCGCCTTTAATCTTTCCTGTTTGCACTTTCTTAATTTTTCATGTTGTCTCTGCTGTCGTCTCGTCTTTAATCTCTCTGTTTTGACTACCTTGGGTTTTTTTTTTTTTTTTTTTTTTTTTTGTAGTTTCTCCTTAAATCTCTCCTTTAGACTACTTTAAAGACGTTTTATACACAGAAAACTGGAAGCACAGTTTACCTAACTTCTTGATCAACGCAATGTTCAGCAAATCAATGTAGACTCAATGGAAAAAGTAGAATTTATAGAATAGAATAAAATACAAAATGTCATTGAAAATGCAAATTCAAAGAAGGTTTTGCAGCATGAAGATAAAAAAGATGACAAATTCATAAACTTTTTTTCATTGCACATGTAATAATGAATACAATTTTCACTCAAATACATATATCCTGCTACAATTGATTTTAAAATTCTGCACTATATACTTATGATATTTATCAACACATTTTAGTGTAAAGAGCGAAAATTTCTCAGTATCATTATCTAACGTTACGTAAACTTGAGTCTTTTTTTACACAATTTAAATCTAGGTGATCGCTTAGTGAATTGTTTTTAAGTCACATTCATGTTACATTAAATTATTTTAAAGAATTTAATAAATTATGTAGTAATGAAAATTTGGCATTTTTCTTGGTTTATACAGTATTTTGTTTAGATATTCCAATTGACATTATTAAACAAAATTGTGTATTATTATTTTTTGTTAAGTGACTTCTTGAATATTTAATACTATTATATTCAGATAGGAAAAAATCTTCTTATCCTTTCATTTTTTATGTTTATGAGATCTGCTTCTAATAACGTTGACAATAATAAAATAAAAATAAAGAACTTTATTACGCTTATTATGTTCAAGAAACATTACGGTAGCCTGAGTAGTTGAATTTCTTCTTAAACTGCTTAGTATTGACGGTAATCTAATTTATTAAGAAATTCTTCTACTAAAAGGATTGTTCCAAAAAAATGGAAATAAGCTACTCTATTCAATTAATATAAGTGGATTCTTGATTGAAAAGTCACGGTTGCACTTTTTTGCCTAAATGTTACCAAGTGTCTTATAGTAATCATATTTTTGCATCAAAACATCAACGAAATGTTGTCTGTAAAAAAAAAGTTAAGAAATAAGAAGAAAAAGAAAGAAAGAAAGATGCATATTAGAGCTTGCTATAAATATAATGCCTAGAATTTTTGCCTTTTTTTAAGCTAACAAGGGAAAGAAATGTATTTTTCGTTTGTATATGAAGCATAAGTTAAACGCTGTTTTCGAATATTTTGAATGAGCAAGATTCAAACAGGATAAGCATTTCAAAAAGAAATATGCTTCAAAGTTATGTTAAAGTTCACATGTGATAATGTAAGACATTCAATTATTTACGATAATTAAATTCTAAAGCGTAAAAAACATTCTATAGAGAGAAATGAAAGATGAAATATCTAAATGAATTATTCAAGCTGAATTAGTTGTATATTAAAATACTCTGACTTCTGAACGTGAATAAAATCAAAATACGAAGACAGAGGCGCAGTGATGAGGAAATGCGAGCGTTAGATACAGGATTTATAACCTCCACCCAATATGAGTTGTTTTATACTGAAATTTTAAAACTGAAACTTTTTTATTCTGAATTTTTTTTTTTTTTTAATTTTTTCACGAAAAACTAATATACGAAATCCCATACCTCAATTAAACATTTTTTTCAACCTTGAAGAGAAACAAAAAATTAATTTCCATATTTTTGATAACGGAAGACCTTCCCAGAACAAAAAAAAATTCTTATGCCTTGATAATGATATAATTTAATTTTTTGTTAAATAAAAAAATATTAATATTTTGAATTTTATACGTTTTTTTTTGTCCAAAGAGTCTTAACACACAAATAACATATAGTATACAATATATGTCATATCTAATCTATATATGTAATATATATAATATATATATATATATTTATATATATATATATATATATATATATACACTTATATATATATATATATATATAAATATTATATATATATAGTAGAAAATAATCATGTTACAATTAACTAATAATGATCAACTTAACTTGATGTTAATTATTATTAATTACATTTAACTACTATTTAATAAAGTTAATAATAATGTTATAAATAGCAATAAAGAGAAAAGGACAGAATTAGAAAGGGTAAGAGAAAAATTCTGAATAGGGATGATATTAAGAAAAAAATTCTTGAGTTGAATAAAAATTAGAGAAAGAATTCAATATCAAAAGCATTTAGTACTTTTTACTTTACATTACAAACATTTGTTTAGTTAGATTTTATTTGTTGCATGCTAATAAATTAGAGAATGTGTATTCATTTAATTAAGGATATAACTAAACGGTTTGTTACTTAAATGCATTTTGAAAGATTATAATTTTTAGCCTAAAAAAGTAGAATATTTTACAATTAAATTTACGAATAAATAATTTTGGTAGGATTAATTTTGATAATATTCTTATAAAGTAAACATGAAAAATTAATCGTTATTGAAAATATCGATATTAGAAAAGAATTTTAAATTTAACGAAAACACACGCAGTGGTTTTATTCTATTTATTTATAATAGTAACTTAAAGAATGTCGATATGTGTATGTCTAATGTTTACAAATAGTATTTTAATGAGGAATTTGAACATGCTATTACAGCTAATTTAGATATAGTTGGTGTTAAAAAAATTAAGAAATATAATGAACACAGGCACTAATTTAAGACTTAACATTTCGAAAAATAATTTTTGTGTCAAGAAACAAATAATTTTAAATACTGATCATTTTATTTATGAATTATCAATAACTTATGGTCTTCCAATAGAGATGCTTTTAAACAATTTAAGGATTGTATTATTAAAGATATTAAGAAAATATTGGTTTTTAATGAAGCAGATTTTAATGGTAATGAACATATTTATTTGATAGATTGAAAAAAGTTATTTTAATCTCAAGGACAACTTTGTTATATACAGTTGATGGGAATTACGTATGATAACCCCTGGAAGAAAATACCGGACATAATAAAGTTATCTTATTATTTTTAGTAAACTTGGATGATTATTTTAAAAATGTTTAGGTAACAAATTCTGAATGAATTAAAAATTATAAGTTTTTTCATTCTACCCAGGCCAAAATTTACCTTGAAAATAGTTTCCTGGCACATTTCAAGTTAAAGAGACCCCAAAATTATTACGTTGTAAACGTAAATTGTACAGGGCTTGACGAAGAAGGCATTAATACACCACTTCACCTCGCAGAGGTTTTCTTGAAGATTTTTGATCTTATTAATTTAGTCTAATCTTCGAATAGACCATGCGAAATAAGTCACAGATGTTTGCATTGTGTATATATATATATATATATACAATGCAAACATCTGTGACATCTCAGGTATCTTCATTTTCTGATAACGAATCAAAATTAAGCAGCTTGACGACAAAAGAACAGTGAGTAACTACTGTGTTTAGTAAAGCACAATAGTCGAACAATCGAATACACTAATCAAACAATATGTTAAGCAATTTTTAAGAAAATAATTAAATTTTGTTTTTTTATACCATTCGTGACTTTCATCGAAAATTTTACGAGGAACTTTTATGTTAATATATATATATATATATATATATATCAATGGCATGTATTAGGATAAAAATAGTAACTGGTTTTAATTGTTCTAAACACCTTTGACTTTATTTGAAGAATGATAACTTCCTTTATTTTATCGAATCCCTTTAAACTCTATCCTTCAGTTCACTAAAGGGGACAACTCCTCATGTAGTTTATGACGAAAGATTGAATCTGTCAACATTAAAACTTACATTTTACATTTTTATTTGTATGAAAATCACAACAAAAGCTTGTTTCTCTATTTTTTTCCACTTCTTTTTCTTTCATCTTCTTTTTATCTCGCTCCTTAATTTATCGCATGCCTCAAACTCGCATTTTCGGAAAAATTTTCGCAGCCACTAACTTTATTGGATTTTCTTCTACTCCCCCCCCTTTCAAAGTTCCTCTTTCTTTTGGAAAAGAGGGAGGGGGGAAATGGAGGACTAAAAAGAAGGAAATTTTACACATTTTCCCTTTCGGAAAAAGTCTCAGGATCCCTGATTGCCCCCTACTGAAAATCGATTCCGTCTAACTTGGATTTCTTCGTCCCCCCTACTTTTTCGAGCGAAATCGAACTTTATTTTTACTTTCTTCGCTTCTGTAGCTTTCTTTTCTTTCTATCCCTTCATCCAATGGTGCCCCCTCTTTTGCCTTCCCCAGAAAGTCCTTTTAGAAATCGGAAAAGTAAAACATGCCCTACTGCGCATGCGCTGCACTTGCTATTGAAAATAATGGTAATAATAATAATAACTAGATTAATCAAACTGATATTGTAATTTTAATTTCAATTAAAAGGTATTATATCTTAAAAATAATCTTTATTACATATTTACAGATTTAAATTTTACATTTAGAAACTACATCAAAGTTATGCTTACATTATTCCTTATTGTCATTTAAATTTGAAATTTTTCAAATCTCCTCACATCATGCATTTCTTATTATATTTTCATTTATTCAAGCTTTTATTATTTTTTTAAATTTTTAAAAATTACAAAGTATGCTTTGATAATATAAAATATTCATACTTAGATGCTTACCAAAAAAAAGTATAATAGTTGATAGTAACCTTGTTTTCTTACAATATCTAATGCTTTTTTATGTTTCAGGATTCAAAACAGATACAATTTTTTTTATCTGGCAAATTTATAAATTGAAAACAGCGGTTACTTTTTCAACCATAAAAGATTGTTATTCGAGTATACACTTTAATAACTAAGTTTTCAAACACTTGAAACACATATAACACTAAAAATTATTTTAAAATTATAATATGAATAAAATATTCATAGTGAATACATAAATTCATGTTACAAGGACTTTGAAATAAACTTAATCTAAATTTGTAATATTGTTCGTATGTGTGTTTTTCTTATAGAATAAAAGTGCAAATATTCCTTTTTATTATATAATTTAAAATGTAAATATTTAAATTTTAAATTATATCGAGGCATCATTGGTCAAATTGGAATATTTTTCTTTATTACTGAAATGTCTCTTAGAAAAAAAATTAAATTTTAATTTATAAATGCGATTTGATATATTAACTGAGGTCTGCAAATTCTTCTTTCGCGAGGATTTTTGTTATTTCGAAGAATAATTTCGGCAACTTTTTTTTTTTCATTTCTGATATAATATATCAAACGCAACGAAGGATTTAGATTACAGCTTAAAAATAACTCGTACAATTTCTCAGATATTGTATTTATATAATATCAACTTTGTTTCTAACTCAATTGTTCCTAAAGCAATACATCTTTGAAGCCAAACTTTTGATCACAATACGAAATTAAATCGTATTGTCGTATTTAATGAACCGTAATTTCCGAAGAAATAAAACAATTATTTTGATTCTTATTCATTTTTACTGCTGAAATATGTATAAATAACTTCTGATGACAGCGCAGCAAAACTCATATGAAGTTAATTCCATTGCGCATGCCCAGTTTCCCAATGTTTCCTTTCCGAATTCGCTCTCGCTGAAACGTTTCTATTCGAAATTTTATTTTTTTATTGGTCATCATCAACATCGATTTAAATACATTTTTTTGTTTCTTTTCCATTTATTTCTTCTTTGTTTGGAGAGATTTTTCTTCTCGTAGTCGTTGTGTGAAAAGGAATTTAAATTCTACTTTTACTCATCGATACATTTTTTGAAAAGCGGAAATGGAAAGTTTTGGTTTCGAAGAGTTAAAAAAAATGTTTATTCGTTCGACGGCGTCCATTTTTTTAAAAAATTATTTAGCCTCATTTCTCGAATTTCTTTTGCGCTTACAGTTACTGTTATATTTAATTTGGAAACTAATGATCTCTTCAAGTTTTGCTTCAGTTGCTTTTTTTCTCTTTTTTTTTAAATTGTTTATTATTTTACGAAATGGATGAATTCCCTTTTCAGATGATGAAACAAATAATTATTAGTTTCCTCTCGAAAAAATGAATTTTTAGAAAAAAATTAAACGGAAAGAGAATGATTATCAAAGTCTCTACTTTTTTAATCAGTCTGATTACTACAGTTTATGAAACTTATCGACATCATTCGTATTAGAAATCTAAAATTAAAATACAGTGACTTAAAAAAGGTGTGGGTATAGAAATATTATTATTTATTTAAAACATTTTTCTCTCTATCAGTGTTACTTGATACGTTTTTATAAACATATCAAAAAGATTTACCAGTGTAAAATGGTTAAATATGTGCGTACGTTTTATAAGTAATCTCCTATATGTATTGAAAAATAAATGTTTTAAGTATGTTTTGCTGCTATTTTGAAATGTTATGTGCAATAATTTTAAATGATAATAATTAAAATTTCACCAAGAAATATCACTGAAAGACAATTCTCGATTCAATTCCTATTTGAATTAGAATAAAGGTTCTCCTGAATACATTGAATTAAAATAAATATAATTTGAGGAATTGAAATTTCACTTGTTTTATTTTGACAAATATACTTTAATATATGTTTTTGCTGCGAAGGACCAAATTCTGAGTAATTAGATTTTTTTGTTTTGATTGACCGATTGTTTATTAACGTCGCTCATAGAAGCAACACGAGGGCTACTGGAGACGAACATCGTAATTTTAAGCCAAGTTCGAGGGACAAAAACGACACCAGTGCTGGTCTCGACCCCCAAATTTCGACAGGATTAATTAGATTATCACGATAATTTCTTTTCCGTAATTTTTTGTACCTCAATAAATCGTTGACTCTTCAAGACAAAAACATGCACTGTGCGTGGCAGGAAAGAATTTAATTACTGAATTCATTGATTGAATTATTACTAACGTCACTTTTAGAAGCAACAAGAGGAATATTGGATTTTATTCCTGAAAGATTCGTAATTTGGAACAAACCAAAATATTATAATATATAATATATTAGGAACTTCTGATTTCCATCTCTCACTTTTACATTTACTGAAAAGGAATTTTTTTTTCTTTTGGAATTGTTGAGCTGATATGGAACACAGAAAAATCCAAATTTGAAAAAAAAATATTTTTTAATAAAAATGCTTTCATCTTCATATCTATTGAAATTTGACTATTTTTCAAGCATTTGTTGTCTTTTTTGTGTTAAGAAACTGAATGCGTTTCAATCGCTTTTGTTTTGATTCCGTGTATTTTACTAAAAATTGTTTTTTCAATATTCAAATTGCTTTTTTCGTTTTAAATTTCTTCTAAGAAATATTACTGTGACTATTCGTATTTTTTTTTATATTAAAAAGAATGAAACATGTTTTTTTATTATTTGTCATATTCTTTTAAAAATGTAATAACTGTAAAAAAGTATTTGGAGAGCATTTTCAAAAAAAAAATTAATGCAAAAGATTCAATTTTCCCCATTATCTGATCATGATATATTTCAAACACCCGTGAATCCAGTTCTTTACTTATATTTAGATATGAGTATTTAAAACATAGTTTGAAATTTAATTTATGGCGTGTAATTTACATATAAAGTAAACCCCTCCTTAATCCAGATCCTATTATACCGAAATCACGTAATCCGGAGAGATGGATAGCCATTTTTATAAAAAAGAAACTATAATTAATACACTAATATAAAGTTGTGTTAGGAGCGCAAAACTGTAAGCTTCGTCGATTTATTCATTGACAAGCAGCTGTGTTGTTAAAATTCTGATTAATATGTGCTAACATGTTGTTTTAAGAAAGGTGGGAGTAAAATGAAAGATATATGGTCTAGTGCTCATAAGATTGACATTATAATGCATTATACACACACACACACACACACACACATATATATATATATATATATATACATTATAATTATATTACATTTACTTAAGGTAAATATTTATATTGCAAAAATATAATAAAAAAACTTATATTTTATTGTCCGCTATACTTTTATAATAACAGAACAGAATATTATTATCTAATTACTTCAATAATGTATCGTTTGCTCTTATTTTAATATTTAATTTAACAGTTGATTTTTATGGCATTATTGTCGGTTTTTATTCATTTCGCTGTTAACACTGGGAACAATTTTGTGTACTTTAGAATCTTTGCTTGTGAAAATAAAAATGATTTGGAATTTGAAGAATGCATTTTCTTTTCTTACTAGCAAGTGCGTCAAGGAATCCGGGTTTCTGGAGTATGCTTACATTTTGTGCTAATTAATATTCAGTTTGAATAATTCTAATTTTTCAAGAATTTAAAAGAAAAAAAAATGTTAGCACCTGATAAAATGAAATTAGCTAGGCCAATATCAATTTCTTTTTATTTTTTTGAATTTGTATAATTTATTTATTTGAATTCCCTCTTGTGGAATTATTTGCCATTTCGCCTTACTTTATTTCAAAATACACACTATTTTTGCAGTTCAAATTGCTTATATATGTACCTTGACTAATTGTATTAATGATTTTATTTAATCATAAATAAAAAATATTGGTCATAAATATAATATAGTGAAATATTTCGTGTCCTAATAATTCGAATTAATGAGGCTCTACTCTACATGAAAAAAAGGAAAATAACTCATCTAGTTATGGATTGTTTTCAAACCAATTTCGTGAATGGCATTAATACATTAAATGGAATTATTGCTACTTAATTTCGTGAGTTTCGAACTAAATTAGCATATGTAAAAAAAGTTACTGAGTGACACATAATGAAACGATCACAGTGGACTGTATACTCAAATCTTAATATCACAAATATAATTTGACAAGTAAAACAGGAGATTATAGGAGGGATATTTTTCAAATTCGATACCTTTGTGTGAATGAGAGTGAGAATGTCTCCTATCAACGTAGCGCGCATTTCCGTTTACTCCCAGCATGCTTTGCGGGAGTTTAGACGCCATTTACAGCCGTGTCATCTGTCTATGTGGTGTGTTGTAGAAGTTTAGAATGTTTTAAAAAAATTGTGTCTCCCGCCGCATTCGATTCTTAAGTGCAAGAAACTTGATAACAACCGTCAGATTTGTGAAGTTTACGTTGATAATGCTATGGAGCACAGTAAAGTGGGTTTAAATGTTATTTCACAAACACGATGACTAATCAGCTCCTTTGGATGGGAACTGAATCCCCAACTGGAACTGTCACCCAGTGATTTTCTCTTACAGTTCTTTGGTGGGGATTCACCAGTTCAACGACGACGGAGTGGAAACTGCAGACATGAATCAGGCTTCTTCACAGATGGCAGATTTCTTTGACGTTGGAGCTCAAAACTTTGTTGAGCGGTATGACAAGTGTTTGAACAAAAATGGAAATTTCGTAGAAAAGTAGATAAAAGTTTGATTGAAAAAACTATAGTTAAATTATATTTACAGCATTTTTTTTTATCAAATAACTGTCATTATTTAAAAAATATCTCTCTTAAGAATCAACTCTGGTATGGAACAATTGCGATAGAATCCTCTCAGAATTCAAACTGCTTACATTGTTCCAATTTCCACTTTCCACTTACAAATGAGAACCAAGTAGGGAAAAAATATGTCTTTACTTGCGTGTCCATTTTTTCATGCGAAAAGGGCTCAGGTTATATATCAATTATTTATCAGGTGCAGTCACAGTTAACGCATATATAAATACAATCTCTGAAGAATTTTTAAATTCATGAATGTTACAACGCATCTAAGACTTTTAATGTAGCTTACAATAAAAATAATGAAAACAACTTTTGGATATCAGATTAAATGATAATTTTAGTTCAAGTGGTACATGATAGATAAATAATTCCTTAACTAAACTATTATATATATATATATATATATATATGTGTGTGTGTGTGTGTGTGTGAGAGGTGTGTGTGTGTGTGTGTGAGTGTGTGCGTGTGTATGTGCGTGTGTGTGTGTTCGATTAAATATTTTCCTTCATGGGCTTACTTTCTTTAACAAAGTTTTTAAATCATGGCTTTGAGTTACCCTAGTGATCTCTTCTATCCCATGGGAGTTACTGCCTTTGATAAATACCGGTGATGCGACCCCCGATATCTTAGCGATCCTTTCCTATTTTCAACTCTCTCTCCCTTCTTGTCAATGAATTGTTACCATTTTCTTCCATTCACGAGGGTTGTTCAATAAATTCATAGAAAGTCCAAGAGATGATGCTTGTATCCCCGAAAAGCTCGTAACATGTTTTTAGTAAATATCATTGCTAACTAGACAGCAGTCTAAGTCTCAGTTACTCTCGTATTCATGAACATGACGCCCTTCGCACCTCAAAATTCTTTTGTCATAACTTTTCGAGTCGTTGAAGACATGTCCGCCATTTTCGGAAATGATTCACCTGAAGCAAAACAGCGGTTTGATTTTTGCTTGATTTCCGGTGCATAAGGATAAATGCAGATGTAACCCAACGGTGACAACTCGACGCAAAATGACGTCGATAACTCGATGTGTCAGCAATCAAATTTTATTTTCTTATGAATCAATGTCAAATTTGTTTTGGCTCCATTAAACAGATAGAAGCATTGAATGGTAACAACAATTTACCTTAATGATGCCATTTGTCTTCAAATACAAGTACTTTTTGAACCACTCTCGTATTACGCTTCTAGATTACAGGTAAGCCTTAGTGTTTGATATCACTTCACCCTGTTTGTCGCAGCATAGCCGCACTGGTTTTTGTGCCATTAAAATCCACTTTCACTCCCTCATTATA
>BMAW01009586.1:0-25123 GCA_019974015.1 Nephila pilipes | reverse complement strand
TTACTCATGATTAGTTAAAGGAGTTACTCATGATTAGTTAAAGGAGTTACTCATGAGGAATTACTCAAAGGAGTTACTCTTGATTACAAAGATACAACTCCTAAAGGATTCTTATCAAATCTCAGAAGCTTGTGAACTCTTTGTTAGCTCTTTGTCTGATGAAAGACCAAAAAATGTTATTGCTTCCCTGTGTAATCTTGTGTAAAAAAAAAACTTTTCCTTTTCGCACTATGTACAGAAGCGTAAAGATAGCTGATTATCCCAAAATACTCCCCGAAAACAGTGAATTTGTTGAAATTCACTAAGTATGGTGTAAATGTACTTAATCCAATTTAGCCGATTGTCCGCGAAGTGATTGGGGCCTTGAATTTCTTACACTGATCCAGGTATTACAGCTATAATTTTTTTTTGATTTTATTTAGAGTAAGAAAATCTTCATAAATGTCTTGAAAATCCTTTATTTTGAGCCTTATTAACGAATTAAGATTGTCACATTGGACTTCAAAGGAAAGACCTGCGGACTTTCTAAGCTGTTCTAAAACCAAGAGTTATAAACATCGCCAATGATCATGATTCGGAAACAAATTAAATAAGTAAGTTCTTCACGTGATTAGTAAATTTGTGGAAGGTATCAAATGTATGTTATATTGTTGTAAATCATACGTTAAAGGCTGCAATAATAAATAAAGGCTCGATAAGAATACAATGTCCTTTTGTTTTCTGAAAACAGCAGTATTTTATTTTATGAAACATGGCATTGTCCTTTTAAAAATATTACAAGGTTCTTAGATTGCTTAAAGTAATTTATTTTATATTTATATAATGATATTTTTGCTTTAAAAATTAAACATTTATTCTCGATTTCTCATTGCGATCAAAATGACGTCATTTAAGTGATTCAAAATATCGGTCTGTCCAGTGTTAAAGCTCGAATCGTTACAACATACATAGTATTCACTATATTTGACTTCCATTTATATATATTTTTTTATTTCTTAACTCTACAAATGGGTTCCCGTAGAAAATAACTCTCATCGAACAAGGAAGTAAACACTCAAACGTATCAAATGTTTACGTAGTGGGCTTAACGGAATGTTACTTTTGGAAAGATTAACAAATTTGGAGAAACGCTGGGAAAAGTGTATTGAGCTGAAAGGATATTATGTTAAAATAAAAAAAAATCTTTCAAAATAATTTGTTTTTCTTTCTTTATTCTACAATCTACTTGAACTTATTATATTTTGCATGAAAATATGGAGGACGACAGCCTGTGAACCTTAAGAATGCACGGGTTACTCGTCAGTTTGTATTAATTTCTGCCAGTTTGTAATGCTCAAATGGATAAATAAGTACAAATTGCTGATTAGGTTATCTTTTATCTATTCAGGTTGTTCGCTTAGGAATCATATAACTCATTTTAAATATTTTTAATAATCTTAATAAATTGTCATTGTTTTTGGAATATGTATTTGCTGATGATCTTGTATGATGTTTAAAACCATTCTCATCCGATGTCAGTTGGGTGACTGCTCACAATACCATAATAATTTTAAAAATAAGTGAAACAAAGTAAAATATCTTAAAATTTTAAGTTTTAACTCTTTAAACTCAAATTTTGATATAAAAAATTTATTTCTCAGATGTACTATTTAACAACAGTTCATACAATGTTTTCAAACAGACAATAATGTCTGAAAGAATACAAAATTTACTACTTTTCACTTAGGTATACATTTAGTAGTTATTCACAGTGACTGTATCAGAAGGCTTAAAATGATTAACCGAGTTCATCAACAGAAATTATAAATTATTTACAACAGCATTTGAAAAAAAAAAAAAAATCATCTAAATACAGCAGACTAGCTAATCAGCTAGAACCGGTATCAAAAGCTAAAACTGAAGTTTTAACTACTATTTATATGGTTGTTGAATAAGAACTTTAATTCAATTCTTTAAAACTTTTTGATCAATTTTGAAAGGTTCACTTATCTACAGCTGCTGGCTCACAGCCTGGAGATAGCGTGCGAAGATCGCATGACATGACAGAAATGTATGAAAATATCCGAAAGGGTCAGTAAACAAAGCGTGGAATAAAATACCCTCACAACCTGTCTATGAATTTTTGTCCTTTGATGTTACAGTCAATATTTTTCTGAGCAATTCTTTTTTCATAAATTTAAAAAAAAAACAACTCCAAATCGAAAGTATATCTTATAGACCTTCATACCTTAAGATGGATCCGGCTATATATATATATATATATATATATAGTGGAACTCTACTAAAGAAAATATTCCATGTTTAGTTCAAATCAAAAGAAAAGAACAAAAGTTCCTTTTTTATATTTCAAATCCAGGGAAACAGATGAAAGTTGAGATCTTTCTTTGCATTTCGAAATTCCTATGAGACATCCAGCAGATTAGACTGAAGATATTCAACAAATGGAAAACAAAAGCCAAAATGAAAGTTTTCTTGGGTTATGGATTTTTCAGCTTTAAAATTTTTTTCCTACATTTTCCGAATATATTTGTAGCCAGTTTGTTTCATTTTTTAAAAAAAAGGTATAAAAGGTAACAAAACTCATTTCATGTTAGCAATGAAAGACCACCACCTGCAGATCCTTATACTTATAGAAAAATATTGCAACAAATGAATCCTCAAATGCAGAACAAAATTAGTTCTTTCCTAAAATATAAATTTTGGAAGAAAAATATAATTTAATGTTTTTTTTTTTCCTTTAAAGCATCTTTTTTCACTCCAATTTCTTTTTTACATTGCTGATCGGTTGGAAAAATTGTGTAACTGATCTCCCTAACTTATTATTACACATGAAATAAAGTATTCATAAATATCTAAAAATAACAAATTAATTCGATATTGAATTAAATAGATTTATCAAGGAAACTACAGCTGATAAATAAAACAACTATGTTTCAATTAAGTAAATATGCTACCAAGACTGGTACAAACTTAATTTGAATTATTTTTACATATAACAAATGATACAGATATGTATCATTAAACACATTTGAAAGGAATTTGAAGGACGCTTTATTTTTTCAATTGTTTGTTGAAAATATGTAGAAACTACTTCTTGATAGTTGAATACAAAGTGTATTGGTGTACGTTTTAATAGAGGAAGTATTCATAAATTAAGAAATTTACTTGATTTTCATTTATATTTTATCCTAAGTAAAGTTTTTTCTTTCCGAAAAATAAGGGATAAAAATAATTTCATCACGTCTTTATTTAGTCATAAAGTAATATAAGAGTGCCTGTTCCACGGGCCCAGATAACAAAAAAAATTATAAATGGTATTATCTCTATGAATTCGAGGAGATTATGTTGCAAAAACTTTCAGACACACGTATCCAGTGATAGAATTTGTTTATGACTAATTCCGACTTTAAACACGCTTTACGCGTTTTAGTGTGTAAAGCGTGTGTGTGCATCATTGTCATCGAAAGGAAAAAATAAGACCACCAGTAAATATCGGATGGTGAATAGTTTAGAATGAGATGGTTAATTCTTTTATGCAATAAATTTCCCTTGAGGAAAAAAAATGATGAAACTTACTTTCGGAATAACCTTCGCAACTATATTCTCTGGATTAAATGGTCTGTGGGCGATCAGTCTTTGAAACTTTTGAGTACACTGAGTGAGAGTTGTGCAAATGCCAAAAACTATGTTAAAATATAATTCCTATGTTGAAATCGTAGATGCTTTTCAATTATTTTGTAAAATGATTTAGATTCATTAAAAGGTGATATAAATGTGATAGTAAATTTGTGATTTCCTACGTTTATAAAATGGGAGAATCAAAATTCAATATCCAGCCACCTTATTCAAATACAAATCACCTAAGCATTAAATATTTATTTAATTTACTGATAATAGATGTTTCAAAGGGATAATTAACTGAATCATAAAATTATTGGTAAAGAATAGTTTGATTTGTGCATATGTAAAACTTTATATAGTTAAAGTTTCAGTATATTTGCTAACAAGTACAGAAATGATTGATATAAATTAATGCATTTTGTTTCATTAAATTTCGATACAATTTCAACATTACAAGCCTTTGAAAATATTTGAAAAATTTGTTTTTCGTGAAGTCTTCAATTGAAAAGTTGAAGTTAATTTGTCACAATAAAGAATGTCAGTCAGCCTCACTCCTTAACTCAAAAGTATTAAGAGTAAACTAGACACAATTTGAGAGTAACATGCAAGACTACATTATAATAGTAAGTTCGGATACTCACACTTTTAAAACGATCAAAACATAATTTTTCCATCATACGTTTCTTTCAAAAGAGTTTACTAATAAATACAGGATATATAAAACCTCAAGAGAACAAAATGTTTTACTTTAATTTCTAATGCTGAGAAAATGATAAAGTTTCTTGAAGAATGAGGAATTTGTGAACTTTGGTTCTTGTTGAAGTTATTCTGATTTAATAATTATTTTTTCTAAAACACATTGGTTAAATAAATGTTAAATAAAAATAATACTAGATATATATACAATATGTATGATACGATCAATATGAAGATATCTGAAACAAATTATAAAAGCATGTTATACAATTTTAATTAAGAAAGGCATCAAAAAAGACGCACAGAATTTTTTTTTATGTGAGTAAATCTTTTGATGTGAATTGAATATGATGAATTTTAAAATGTTTTTTTTTCTGTTTTACGTATCACAAATTAAAAAAAAATATATATTCAATTTCATTTCCAACATTTTTACAGATTTAAACATATATTTATGCGCACAGAAATCCATCTATATACTATTAATTTGAAATTATGAGAAAAAGAGTAACCTCTTCATTTAACAAAAGGTATTTCTCTAATTAGAATAATATAATATATACTCTTATTAACAATTCATTGTAGAAATAGAGGAATTCCTCATATATATATATATATATACTAGCATGTTATCATTACATATACTTGCGTGTTTATGTAAGCCGTAATAAAATGTACGTGCTCACGTAAAATTCGTTTTATTTGCTTGAATTACATTAATGTTGATTTTAAATACAATGAAAGTCGTAAGCCTTTTAAATTCAACATAATCTACACAAATGAAAAATAAATTTACGTAATAATTAGTTTCTAATACATATATATGTCTTCACAAAAGGATATGACTCCTGGTATTCTCCATACATAGCTTTTCCACATTTACTTTGGATGCTGTTCTATACCTTCCACCAGAAAGTTACTTCAAAATAAATTTTGTCGACAAATGATTATCTTGTAAATCTGAAGTTAGTATTAATATTCCCAAAAGGGACTCAGATCATCATAATTTAAAATATTTAGGGAGCTGTCCATAACATATGCATAACTTGTCTTCTTTCGGTTGATTTCTACTTTTGAGTGAGCAGAAATGAACCGAAGTCGTGTATTGAGTGTTTTTTGAATCTTTATTTACTGCATTCGATATATACAAATTAAAACAATCAATTGATCCATAACAAATCAAGCCTCAGCAACTGGACCTGGTCAAACACAAACAATATTTTTGAGCTAGTTTTCTGTTTAGAGTTATCATTAATTTTCGTATACTACTCATAACCATATGTTCCTATTATTAAGTCAGCATCCAAAAATATAATATGACTTTATTTATTTAGTTCTTGAATATTAGTGGTCTTTTTGCTTTTCTTTTGAACATATAATTCAATTTTCTTTTTTTTTTTACTTTTGTCCATATCACCACTGCACTCAATTTTGTGTATCGGGGAAGGAATCACTAAATCAGAATCAATCTCTATTTTGTCATCAGGAATATAATCTGGATCAGCACCACTGTCATTCAACTATCTTCATCAAATTCAACGTCATCGCCGCTTTCACAATCTTCAGATTCCAAAATCAATTCTTGAATTTCTTTACCTGTTAAGTACTTGCGTCATATGGTCATTTCTTTAACACAATATGAAATAAGAATAGGAGAAAAACTAAATCATTAACTAAAATAAAGAACTAAAATAAAGACTTTATCATTAGTACTACGTTAAAATTGTGCGTTTGAGGAGTCGTGTATTAAAGCCACGCATAAAATTTAGGTGTTTAATAAAGTTATAAATTACTAGCGATATATAAAATTTACGTGTGCAAATTTTTGCGTATTACTAGCCACACGTAAATTTACTTCGTGAGTTCTATTTCATGAAACAAGACAAATGAAACGTAGAAGAAAAAAGCAAACCACTTGGCTTAAAATCTACTAAGAAAAGCGTCGAAACACTCAAAATCATACATGTATATCGGTGGAAGGGAAAGGCCAGAAAAAAATCAATAAATGAAGATCGCACGTAAAATTTACTTACACTAGTGTTCTAGGGTTAAGTACAAGGCAAAAAAATCACATTTATTATTAAAAGTGAATTCTATGAAAGACTTTTTAGAATTTTTTATATAATGTAAAAATATGTTAGTTTACCGTTTCAAATCGAACAGCGTTCAATCCTTCCAACAAATTTGTGAACCAGAGGTTTTTTTTTATGTTTACAGCAATTGTTATACATTTATTATTACTATTACATTGATGCAATGCAAGAGATTATATTAGGCTACACAAACATATTGCCTTCCGTAAAACTTAAAAGAAAATGCAATGAGATTGAACATCACTGAGATATGTGGCGAGGCTCAAGTTATAAACGTATAAATACATTGAACGCTTTTACTGTACTAGAAATACATTTTCATTAAAGCCGTTCTTTAATGATCAATTTGCTTAAATAATTAAAATTGTAGTGATAAAATTCACTTTCCTAATAATTTCTTGAATTATAAATATTTTAAGCTTATTGAGGCAATAATAATGGAGAATTAAAAAAGGTTATCTGGAACTTAACAAATATTTAAAAAATGGAAATGCTGAATATATATATATATATATATATGTAATCATTCTAAATTACACTCAAAGGACAAGGATTAAAAAAAATAATAATTAAAGTAATTTTTATATCGAAGAAGAGAGTCTTACAATAGAAAATGTCAAAGAACGAGGAGAAAAAAAATATGTTATACGGAATAAAATTCCGAAATTTCTTTTGCTTGTCATTTTCAGATATTTATATGGTCATAATATCAACTTCAAGACCACTTCCAAACTTAGACGTTTACTCGCTTCATTACAAGTATTTCTGAGTTTGAAAGAAGCGAACCTCCTTCACGCACACATTTATATACTGTAATCTCTTGACGCATGTACTTAATCGAGCTCTTAAGTACTTCATCAATCTTATGGATCATATATTTAAGCTTCGATTTCGATAGAAGGAGGTGTTATAGTTTGATATGGACTGTCGGAATTTAATTCCGTGTAACATTTTTTTTCTCCTCATTCTTTGACATTTTCTATTGTAAGACTTTTACTTTAATTATTATTATTTTTAATCACTGTCCTATGAGTGTAATTCGGAATGATTATATATTAAGGAAATAATTGTTAAGTTCCAGATAACTTTCTTTAATTTCTTCATTATTACCTCAATAAGCTTAAAATATTGATAATTCTAGAAATTATTAGGAAAGTGATTTTTATCACTAAAATTTTAATTATTTCAACAAAATTATCATCTAAGATCGGCTTTAATAAAAATATATATCTAATACTGTGAAAACATTCAATGTATTTCTACGATTATAACTTGAGCCTCGCCACATTACTCAGTGATGTTCAATCTGATTATATTTTCTTTAACGTTTTACGGAAGGCAATATGTTTGTGTAGCCTAATCTAATCTCTTGCATTGAATCAATGTAATAGTAATAATAAATGCATTACAATTGTTGCAATAATAATAATAATAATAATAATAATAAAAAAAAATTCTGATTCACAAATTTGTTGGAACTGTTGAAAGCTGTTCGATTTGAAATGGTAAACTAACATATTTCCTCATTATGTTAAAGATTCTAAAAAGTCTTTCATGGAATTCTCTTTTAATAATAAACATGATTTTTTTGCCTTAGTACTTAATTGTTTTTGGGGGAATTTATGCTAGAGATAAATGTTCTAACTGAATCAAAAATATCGCTTAATGAAAATGAAATGCATGTTGTTGTGAAAAAGAACTCAATCGTTGTTTTGCAGGATGAGCTAATGGTGATTCAAATGTGCATGATACACTTGTAAAACATATTACTTTAAAAACAGTCAATGTCAACAACGAACTATCCAATAAGACAATTATTTATTTAATTGTGTCAATGTTAGTACCAGTGGTTATGTCATTAATCAATGTATAACGATGATTTAATTTCCAGTCCAGAGTTAAATAATACAAAATTTAAAGAAAATAGGACGATATAGAGTCAACACTGACGCAAGGAACAACGAAGGAGATAAAATGTCATCAATATGTATTTAAGGAAGCATCGAGAGTTGTAAATTTGGGCGGTACAGTGTTTACCACAGAGTAATTCAGAAAGATTGTTGAAGACGGAGACATCACTCACGTGGAATTCATCATTGAACTTCCACGTGAAAAATATCCGATAGAAGTGTGAAAGCCGTAAAAATCCCAGTAGTTGCTGTAACAATTCAAAATGAGATGTCAACGATGAAAGAAAAAGAAGGATTGTGAATGATCGCATGTCAAGAGGTGTTACACAAGAGACGAGGACTCAAGTGGAAAGTAGCGCAGACAGAAAAAGATGAGCCTAAAAGAGATGTGAAAGGTCAAGTGTCAGAGAGGGAAAGAGGACGAAAAGTAGAAAGTAACCGGAATCCACAGATATATATATATATATATATATATAGCCACGGCAATTTCATGTTCGACGAAGAAAATTGAAAGAATGAGCACAACTGAACCCCACATGTTTACCATCACTCCAGCGAGGATCAAATTTCATATCTAATAAAGGGAGTGAAGCGTGAGACCTGAACAGAGGCCAACACCAGAGAGTCACTTGATAATTGAAAACAAGTGTGAGAGGATCAGTTCTGTGGATCATCTCTTTCTCCACCCTCTATTTCTACCTTTTTGCCTTTTTTCTGCTTTTTTTCATTTTCATCCTTACTTTCACTTTCCTTTCTTCCTGTTCAAATTTAGGCACTTCATCCCGCTTGGCCGGTAACTGCAAGATGACCAAATTTGAGGTGTCAAAAGTTGTCTCTCTCTCTGGTGCAGACAGAGCAAGACCGCAATGCATCGTCTTTTTCCTTGTCATAATTAGAAGAACTGAAAGAAGTTATCGACGAAAGGAATTTTGCAAGGAATTAGTTCCTTTTCCCCAACTGCAGTGTGGGCGAGAGGAGAAAATTGTTTCAGATATACAGGATAAAAGACTTCAGAAAGGCAAGTGCGTTTTGGATGGTCAGAGAAAAAGTAAATAACTGAATCCCTTGACGTTTTCTAAGTAATTTAATGCTCTAAAGTTGATTATCAACACTGTAAATAATAATTGAAAATTTGAACCGATAATCAGGAAATTAAATTTATTACTAAAAAACATCTAGTAACATTTACAGGGGGTGTACAGACTCTTCCATAGGGTTTTCAAAGAAAGGTGTAAAATTTTATGAAAACTCAATTTGCTTACCTTAATTTAAATTAAGAAATGAGAAATTATAGAAATTATATAACATTTTATATTATTTATTATTCAGAATTACAAATTAACATCACAGTTGTGATGAATTATTTCATTATTAATCAGTGATCCCTTTTAACTATATACAGAAGAATCTCTGAATAATATGAGAAGTTATGTATATTATTGAATTAAAGCTTTATTATGAGAAATTATGATTATTTTGCTTATAAAAATACAAAAGGATATCAAAACAATTTAATAAGTGTTTTTAAAGAAATCAATCGCATTATAATACAGAAAAATCAATTTGCCAATAGATTATCGATTATTTTAGAAATAGTTATTTACATTTTTTATTAGAATTTGGTCATTTATTTTAGAGAGTAAGAATTTAGTTTAGAACTTAAAAAAACACATATGATATAATAATGTAAACAATAATTTTGAAGGACTTTCTAGTGCGTTTTAAAATTATTTTTTATCAAGGCTGAAAAATGTTTAACGTAAATTTAGAATTCCCTTCTAATTATGTTGATTTAATCTTTGAATTCTTGATCTGGTTCTACTTGCTGTTAGGGAAAAATAATTCGAAAAATGTATAGCAAAAACTCTTTGTTAAGGATGTAGAAAGTTCTGTCACGAAATTACAGGCAACGTCTGGTTTTATTTTGCTTTCTTAAATATAATTTCCTTATTGGTTTTGCATTTGCATACCTTTTTATCATTCCCCTGAATAAATTCAAAAAGTGTTTCAGTAAGAATTCCCAGAAAATCCTTTTTAAGATAAAATAATTATAAATATTAAATCAGGAATTTGTCATTTTGACGTGTTTCGGAAAAGCATTTATTACTTAAGGTCGAGAACAAAAAAAATAAAATAAAATTGAACGTTATTCAATTGACAATTCAAATAAATAAGAAAACTCGGTGGAAAAAAAGTTTCGTCTTACAAATGGTACCAATTGCCAGTATTTGGGTCAAGCGCATTCAATTATCTCCTTTTGCTAGAAAATCTGAACAAGAGTATTTTCAACCTACAATGAAATATTCAACAGTAATTTTTGTAAATATACTTATTTTCGAAACCCGAGGAAAAAAATATATGATTTTGTTCCGCAAATTGTTTTACTTTGAATTTACACGAATTCTGCTATATTATATTTTGATACTATATAAATAAAATACATTTTGCATTAACACCTCTCACATATAAACAATAAAAACATTCCTTTTGTAGTTTTTTTTGATGAAATTTCAGTTTTTATTGATTACAGAAATTTCATTGGAGTAGTAATTTACAAAGTCTTTAAAATGAATGTAAAAAGTATGATATATATATACTGTATTATCAAAACAATTATACGAAAATGTTCCCAAAGCTGCTTACATTTTCTATCAATTTATGTCATAGTAAAAATGTATAATACAATTCATCATCTTCAGTTTATTTTTCCTTGTAAAAAATCACTGATATGGGCATTTTTGTTTTAATAACTATTAACATGAGCAACAGGACTATATTCAAAACATATTTACCTTAAGCGTTTTAGTATTCGAATTAAGTTTTAGATATTTTGTGAAGCAAATGTATAAAAACAGATTCTGATGTTGAGCCTTGTAACATCTGCCACTCGTTGCTCGGTTATTGGGCCATGTGTTATTAATATATATTAAGAAATAATGACCAAACTCAAATTCAAAACCAGCATGATCAAAACAGAATTCTTTCATCAATTATCACTTGCGAATAGATAAAGTTTCGCTCTCTCGAATCTTAAACAACTTCACAATCCTAGATTATAATTTAAATATGAAATCTTAGCTTACCAAATAATTCGTTTTGAATTCAACAATTCTCTCAGCAAGTAGGTTCGTAGCTTAATACTTTAACTAAACGTTGCTCCAATCTCCAAAACTAATTAAGATATTTCAATCCAAATTATAAATCTCTATCAATAATTCATTATCATCTATCTCCCTTCATTTTACTTTTAATATATTTTATTTATATACCATTATCTCAAAATAAATTCCCTTAACTTCTAGTCTTCATCTATTTTACTTAATCAGGTTTAATTTGGTTTTTTTTTTGTAAATTGTAATTTTATACAATCAGTATTGATATTAAGTTCTGTAAGGTTTGTACAGAGAAAATTGCGAATAGCCTAAAATCACAAAACCTAAAATAACCTAAATGTAATTGTAGAAATGTTATTTTCAAAGTTGATAAAAGGACATAAGTTCGGATGAGATTCAAAAATTCTAAATAGCTAGGACATGGAATGCTTGAAAAAACAATATCCCTTAACTTATTAAAACCATAGTCAAATAATAAAAATCGCGATCTCCGTTGGAAGAAATGATTAAACTCAATCTAAAAAGTCTGCAATGACATGATGTTAAAATAGATCCCGATGTTGATCCAAGTGTTGTGCCCATCAAATGAATGATATTCAAAATTACCAGATTCTTTGTCATTAGAACTCATGTATAGCGTTATAGAACAGTTATAAATTAAATTAATGAAGTCATATTAAGGTATTTGGATGAAGAAACTTTAATAATTATTATTTTGTTAAACATTATAATTCATTTCAATCCATATCTTAATCTTATTTTATTTAACCCTTAATGAACTTGACTGTTAATGTTGAAATAAGTTGAAGTATGGAAACTCAAGAAACGATTTTTTAAAACATTATTAAATTATTTCATTTCCTATTCAATTATTTAAAATATAGAGTTATTCAAAATCATTTATTCGAATAAAAAATTCTCTATTTTCAAAAGTAAATGACACAAATGATAAATAATTAAATAATACATGAATACAAAGGAATTCCATGGAAATCTTATTGTGTGAAAAATAAATCGCCCTCGTATATTCTTCACGAAGCTATTTCTCGAAAGCAGTTTCAGAAGCTTTCGTGGAGCTATCTCGCAGTTCGATAGATTGCAGTGAACCAGATGATTTAATGTTACACAGCTGGTCACCTAAGTCACTTGATATGTGATTCTAATGTCTAATCACCTGATACCCCATGCGATGTCTTCCTTTTGAGGTTTGTGAAAGAAAAAGTGAATGTGCCACCATTATCCACAATTGTATTTGAACTTAAACAACGGATTTCTACTGCTAAACTTTCAATAAATACTAACAATTTACAACATGTTTGACGTGAATTTAAAAAAAAAAAACAAGTAACATTAAATGAGTATTTAGAAGAAAGTTATACAGAAAATTTTGGAAACAAATTTCTGCATTTTTCCTTTACATTCGTATTTTGTTAACTATCCTTCAGAGTAATTTATTTTTGAAAATATGGTATTTTGAAAAAGGATGAATCATTCTGAATAACATAGTACATTAAAAGAACGTAACCAATAAACATATGAAAAATTTTGATTATTTTCTTTTCAATCCATAATTCGAATATTAATTAAAATGCTTATAAATAACTTCTTCTAAAGATTTTTTTACCTGTCCAGAAGAAACTTCACACATTTTTATAAATAATGAATTACTTATAATACATATAATTTCGTTTTTTTTTCGATGCCTTAAAACGTTTGCATGAAATGCTGAAGTATAATTCTAACTAAATAAAATCTCAATCCCCTATAGAATTTAATACATATGTTCCTTAAATGTTCATTCCTATTTTAGATAAAAGAAGGTAATGCAAATGATAACTTTACTTAGAAAGAAAAAAAAAACATTTTATACTCTACATAAAATACGCTTCTAAAAATATTAGTAAAATAACTATAATGAGCACAATTCTGTTTTCTCCATGGATTAAAACAGTTTTTCTTCTGTTTCCCTTTTGAGTCTTTGTTTTTTGATGAATAAAGGTCTTTTGTCTTCTAAGTAAAAAGAAGTTAATTGTCCTTAAAATGTCCATTAAATGTAAAATATCCTTGAAACCGCAATTCTTAAAAATTATTTTGTGAGAAATAACTTTTGCATTTGTTTCATTAGTAAAAGAACACTAATTAATGAATGTTTTCTTTCTTTTCTCTATTCGGAAAAAAAAAGATTAATTTTGTATAACCAAATAAACGTTATTTCGTTACTTGTGTAAGAACATATATCTCTTACATAAATGAGCCCTCTACCTTAAGTAATGAAATCTTATGTAGTAAATGTATAACACTGTAATAATAAAAATGTAAGGATAGCAGACGTTATTTTGTCACAAAATTGCTGCGTTTTTATTTTCATAGACTACGTCTTCTGGATAATTGCATATTACTAACACCATAAATATTTCCTGGATATATTAAGTTACTGTTGGTTCATAAACTTGAAAGTCTTGAGATTACGGGGGAATATTTCATTTCAGAATAAATCCGCAAAAAGAAATAATAAAAATTGTGAAAATTTTCATTGAAAATTTATGTTGATCAATAATTTTATTTAGAACTGTGTTGTGCAACTGTTTAAAAAACATTAACTATAAATTAGATTAAACATGGAACTGTACATTTAAGCTATGTGACCAAAATAGTTATTACAGTGTATTGAATACATTTCTAAGCAGTTAATTTATATTCGGTAAATGTCGAAGTAAAAGACTGAATATGAAGAATGTTTAAAGGAATATGAAATTATTATTAAAGAAATATTAAAGGAATATGAATATGAAGAATCTTTAAATACTTAACCAATACATAAAAAGTGCTTGAAATCTAAAGAACATGTACGCTTTGATTGAGGAAACAAATACTATGGCTTAAGAAACCAACACACTTATAAAATAAATTTTTATTTTATTGGATGAGTTGGCGCTAAATCAATGAGAAAAAGTGTACGAAATGAAAATTACAATAAAGATACTTGTTAATCAAATTCCATTGGTTAGCGATAAAGGCTATTCTTTTAAAAAAAACAAAAGTAATGACAAAAAAATACAGATGTTAACAAAGTTTTCTCTTGAGCTGTTTATCAAATTCAAAGTATATAAGTTGACTTTTAATTTTCTACACATTCGTTTTCTCTTTCCACACTTTATTTTTAATTAAATTTGTCCTAAATTTTTTGATTCTGGGAAATGTTTTTAATTATGTAACATTAATCTAAATATATATTTGAATTAACATATAAGGAGGTATTGATTATGCTTCAAAACCTCGCTTAGAAAATGAAGTTGTCATCTAATCTTGATATGATCTCATATCATAACATGGTTATAGTATAAGAAAAGACAGCGTACCATTGTTCCTTCATATTTACAAAATAAAGGGACTTAATAACAAATAAGACCTCTAATAAGCAAATGAATATAATTAACGAGAAATTGTAGTTTAATTAATACAGAGATATTGCATGAAAATGAATTATAAATAAATGAAATACGATAACTTTGAATTTTAACGAAATGAAATTTCATTTCGTGTTATAGTAATAAGTTTAAATATAATCTCTTGATTCCTTTCAAATTTCAAAAGATAAATTTTGTTTCGAGATGAATGGCACTGGAATATTTTAATATTGAGTAGTGAACTCTAACGAAAACATAGTTTTTACCTATATAAAAGCTTTTTAAATCTCTCTCAGTACAATTTAGGAATATAAACTAAATAAATTAAACAAGGAATATAAATTAAATAAATTAAATACCTGAAAAACACGATATACTCGCATTTATAGCATTAGTTACATTATTGAATAAAATTTAAAAAAAATGTTAAAAATTTAGAAGATTCCAAAAAGTGCATATATCTCAATATTTAATATGTTTTTTTACAAATATATTTAAGATATTTCTTTATAAATTACTTACAAATTATATGTTATAAATTATTAAATCATATTTGAATTGGACACACACATATACAAGGTAAGAAAAATAAAACTGGTCCAAAATTGATTGTAACTCTGATAGAAAATTGAACTTTGTTAATGAACATGAAAATTGCTCTTTAGAGAAATTGCTGGAAGTGGCCATGGTGAAGTTGATACAAAATCCCGTTGCAGTCATACGTCTGTGCATGCTCAGCCCCCAGTATATTCTGTCCCGTATTCTTTAGTGTGTTATTACGTTATGCATCAGCAAATCTTCATTAGTACTTGGAACACCCGTCGCATAGTCTCAAGATTGGTGCGCAATGCCTAGTTTCCGAATCATAACATAATTCTTTCGCATAACTGTTAGTACTTATAGTTATGACCAGAATCAAATTAGTCTATTTGTAGATTCCCTCACAGAAAATGAGCGACTGTTTGGATTTTTTCATCAAGACGGGATGATGGAATAGCACACTCCATCATAAAATAAATCTTTGCCAAGAGTGTGTGAGATGTTTGATGTCGAGGGGATTGTCAGCAGAAGTAGTAAAGTCTCTTAGCCATCTCATTCGTCTACTCTCTGTGACTTTCAACCGTCGGGCAGATTGAAGGGTCAGGTGTATTCAAATAATTGTCACACATTGCAAGAGCTGTACCAGAACACTGAAAACCTTATTGGTGTTATCCCTCAAACAAAACTTCTATATGTGTCTCAGAGTTTGATTAATCAGGCACGGAGCTGCATCGACATCAATGCCAGCAATTTGAAAAATTTTCTGTGATATGTAGTTTTTCTGTTCATCAACAATGAGCAATTCCGGGTCAATCTCATAAATATTTTCTGGGCCAGTTTTATTTTGCCAAATATATAATATTGGTATATAGATAGTTAGGTAGTTAGATAGATAGATGGCAAAATAAAACTGGTTCCAGAAAATATTATATATATATACATAAGGTGTGGCCATTATTTAGCATTATTTCTTTTTCAAATGCAGTGTCTCTCACTTCTCTGTACAAATTCGTATAGCCATAGACTTTATTCTCATTAGAGTTATTTTTTTTTGCCATGCCAGAAAAAATGAAAAATGTTACAATATAGAGCAACGAATTGTTGTGAAATTTGACATAAAACTTAGAAACCCAGCTACTAAAACTTACAATTTATTTAAAGAAGTTTCTAGCAATGAATTGTTTTCCGAGTGCACGTGTTTTTGAAAGTATTTCAGCCTTTTCGAGATAAACGAGAAGCGTTGGAGATGATTAATGCCTGATTTTCCCTCCCATGCCAGAAGTGGATGATAGTATCTAAAAAAATGATAGTCTGGTTTGATCTGACCGTCAGGTAAGTATTCGTGTGATTCCTGATACAGTAGGAATTGATAAAAAATCTGTTTGGAAAATTGTTCCACCAAGACAACGAGACTGCTTGGCACTGTTTCGAACAATGAAAGGTATGTATGGAGCTAAAATGTTTTACACACAAACACATACACATACACACACACATATATATATATATATATATATGTGTATGTATGTATGTGTGTATATATATATGTGTGTGTATGTATGTGTATACATATATATATATATATATATATATATATATATATATTTTTATTTATATATATATATATATATATATATATATATATATATATATATATATATATATGTATGTATGTGTATACATATATATATATATATATGGGAGTGATCATTTCACTCCTGTTTTAGATATAAGACTATATTTTCTTACAGATTTTGCTAAAGCTTCTTGTAATTTATCACTATTTATCACTAGAATGACCGGAGTGGTCAATTTGTTCCCAAAGCTACTCTGTAAAGCAATTATTCTTAAAAATCTTTTATCAGCTCATTGAAATTTCAGGTCTTTTATTATGGTTTTGATGTTTTTAAATATATCGCATTTTTTTTTTATTATTGTATAATTAATATATAACATATTGTTTTACCTAGAATGATCGAAACAGTACATGACTTTGTACATGAGCTTATTTTCTGGACAATTATATATTATGTGAGTAGCATTTTCATATCTTTTTCATCAACACGATGAAAATTATAGTGTTAATGAGGAAAATAAGGATTCAGATTTCAAAGTTTCTGAAATTGAAATTCCTGAACAATTCTCAGACTCCTCAGAAAAAATGGATAGTGAAAATCCCGCACAACTTATTGTTGTTTTTCCCAACAATCTTCTGCTCTAGGCAGAATTGAATAAAAAATTCCTGATGAAAATTGTATTACGTTTTAAAGGTTTGCCTCAGAAAATATTTAAAGAATAAGCAAGAACAACTACTTCATATATTCTGAGAAAAATATCGGAATAAATGAAATTTCATGCATGGTTAGTGGAGTAGTAAAGAGTACAGCTTGATGAATATATCGTTTTGAAACTAGTGGACTCGTACAATCTTTAAGGGAAGAAATATCATAGCATAGAGCCAATGGTTTTACATCTTATAAACTTGCCACTTTGATAACAAATGGAACTCGGTTGTTGATTTAATACGTATAAATAGAAGAAAGCTGCCATTGATTTCAAAGATACTACTATGTAGTGAATCTTATCAAAAGTTATTGTGAACATATGAAAAACTGCTACCGTTTACTAGTATAAACAAGAAAACCTTCGCATGCTGTTCATCTTGAACAGATGCTTTAATATAGCTGGTAAACCCAAAAAGGTCAGAAAAAATGGTAAATTCTAACAACTTGACTATGTGTGGCGTAAATGCACTTTATCAAATGAATGTATTGTAAGGATTCAATGAACTTCTTTAAATTTTTTATAATGTTTTAGGCATCGTAACAATACATTCTTGGACTTTACTTACTTCAAATGACTTTTTAATCATTTCTCTGAGAGTCCTTTATTTTGAATCGTATAAGCAAACTAATATGTGACATTTTTTTTTTATCAAAGAAAGACCTACAAACTTTCCTAGCTATTCTCTAAATCACAAGTAATGAACTTCGCCAAGGTTCAGGATGTCGAAAGAAAAAAAAAAAAAAAAAAAAAACGTTTGTTCCTCATGTGTTAAACATATTTGGGGAAAATGTCACAGTAAATGTTTATAAAATACTTTTGCGGCAAATCATGCGTAAAAACTACTGTAAGAAATAATAAATGCAAGTGCTGAATATATAATTAAGTAATCAAAAGTAATGGAAAAAATAATAAGAAATTATTTACCAAAATTTTAAAAAATATATCTAGACATTCAATAATAAAGTATATTTAAAAGAGAACAAAAATTAAGAAAAATTCAGCCTGTTGCAAAACGATTGTAATCAAATTAAATTGATCCATTTTATTAAAATTCAATTATAAAATTAATTCATCCATGTCGTTATAATTTTTTTGTCAAAAACTTAGTACGTTAATCATTTCGTTGTACACTACTTGAATGATGAAAGTTTTTTCAAGTTTTCAAACCTTTCATCTATTTTCAAAAAAATTACAAAAATTTTAACTTTTTTGTCATCTTTAGTTACGTTACGTAGTTACGTCACCTACAAGATTAAATAATATAACAAGTAAAAAGTCAGTTTTCCCTTTCAGACAATATTATAATGTGAATAAAAATGAAAAATGATACTCAAGGATAGAAACTGTTATAGATAAGAAAACAATTTTTCTCTTTAAAGATTTTGCCTTCCATAAACACTTTAGAAAATACTTTCTGTGTGCTCTTACGTGTCCAGAATTGTGATCAGATTCCTTCAAAAACAATTTTCTCCAGTTCTAATGCACTATTCAAAAAATAATACTAGAAGAAAGTAATATGTTTTCTTTTACGAATATATATATATATATACGAATACGAATATATATTGAAACGAATACGAATACGAATATATACGAATATATATATATATATATATATATATATATATAATTAAAGAACTTAATAAAATCTAGTATTAAAACAAGTGATTGATTACTCGAAAATATTATAAGGTAACATACCAAACACATATACACTCCCATAAACGCTTTTGACAATTCCAAAAAGCTGAAGTAAATAAGAAAAATTGATAAGGTAAATTGTGGAATTTGAAAGAAAAATAAAAAAGTATATGTGTGAGAGAGAAAAGTATGTGTAACTACTAACTGCTAACTGTGCTTGTTTTTAATAAAATGTAGTAATTAACAATTTATAACAAAATATGTGACCAAAGTTACGTATTCAATTACATATTTTAAAGAAAACTATATTTCCATTATTCAAACTTTGAGTTTCTCTAATTCTAAACAATTTTAATTATAAAAAAATATCAAAAACGTTTCGAGAATAATTATATTTTTACATTAAATTAAGGGAGATACCATAAAAGTGTTCAATTATTTGTTCTTATTACTTGTACATAAGTTATATATTTTCTTATTTTATTCATGAATATTTTCTTAAGACACATTCTATCGCATTAAAGCAACATTATTTTTATAGCAGTTCTGAAATGTATAATGACAAGCAGAACAAAAGTTATTCTAGTTTGTGACAGCTTTAGGTTCTTTATTTTAATGCTTTTACTTAAAAAAAATATTTAACTGTTCTCTAGACGATAGAGTTCCATAACATTTCTTCGGTTGAAAATATTCTAGAAACAAACGATGCCTATTAGAGAAATAAACATTATTAACTTTTTGAATTGCAAGCATATATATATATATATATATATATATATATATATATATATATATATAACTTTTTATTCCATAAATTAGTAGGAGAATACTTTTTTGTGGAATAAATGCTTATAAACGACTGAAGTTATTTTAATGCGTTGTCAAAAAAACAAGCTTGTAAGAAACCTTTCAGAGAATTATGCTTTTTCATTTGAAGTTTACTTTTTTCCTCGTGGTCCATTAGATTTTTATCACTTGCAGTAATTTTTCTAACCTTAGACGAAAAATCAGAGTAACACTCTAGTCCAAGGAAACTTTTTATTTCTTCCATTTAAATCTAAACATAAGATTACATTTATGTTGAAAAAAATATCTTTAGAATCGGGAAAATTCTGTAACGTTATTTCCAGAAACTTTTGTCGACATATTAAACAAACCCTTCGCTTGAAAGTACCATGTTAAATAAAATACCATATTTATGATTAATAAAAGTTTGAGATGTTCTGAACACATTCAGGTGCAAGAAATAAAAAAGCAAAACAAATAGGAAGTAAAAAATTTCTCAGAACTGGGGATATCATTAAATTGGGATTAGATAAGTAAACAAAATATACTTTGAAATATATGCCCAAGATTTAATCGTTTAATATCATGTAAAAAGGTATTTAATGAGTGTAAATGCATGATATGCTTCATAAAAAGCAGCAGAATATTTTGATATCATAGATTTTAAACAAAAAACAAATCTAGAAAATGCTTATGTGCAGCTGTAAGAATAATCACAATGTTTTTCCAGGACTTTCAACATTAACTTTCTAATAATGAGTATTATTGGAGCTTTCTAATAAAATGTGATGATATAAACTCTCGTTCATATAAAGAAAATAATTGAATATAACTGAAAACATATTAAATGAAATATATACAACAAATAGTAAGAGTTCTAACTAATATAACTGATTAAGCATGGAAGTTAGTAATCAGTTCAATCAGCGTCATCGTAATTCATATAGCATTAATTTCTTCATATGTATTGAAAGATCATGTTTCTTCATTTATTATTAACAGCTGTTATTTCTCTTAACTGTTCCACATTATTGTTATTTCAAGATATTCTTACAATTAAAAATAGTTTTTAATACGCTTAAGAATTCTAAAAAGTTTTTCTCAATTTATTTCTACTCGCGAATGATTATTGTATGCTTATTTTTTTCAGTTCTTTAGAATATCACTGTTATACAAATAGTATAACCACTTCACAGATAATAAGGCTTTCAATGAATTAACTGTAAATTAAAAGTAGGTAACGCTCTCAGCAAATAATTTAGAATACTATTTATTATATTTTTATGAACGATGTGACTAATATACCCCGAAATACATTTTAGCGCAGTGTGCTTCTACTTTTCAAAAGCATAGTTTTTTTTCATGTTTTACAGTTTTTTTTCCTACAGTGAAACTGGTTTAATATTAGCAAATACTTCCATCTAGATACTTTATAATTTTCTAATTGAGTGATTTCTTATGCTTAGTAAATTCAATATAAGAATTTTTAAAATTACAATTTAAATCTTATCGATTCTTAACTTCTGTATTTTCATCTTTTACAACACAGTTTGATATAAAGGGGAAAGCATATTCTCTCATAACGCATTTTTATTCATATTTTCCAAAGTACTTCTAAATATCTAAGCTTTTCTATCAATTTTTTTACTTTTAATTGATAATTCCATTTCATTTTATTACTTGCATAATTTAAAAAGAGTTAAATAATTGCTAACTAACAATTTCTTTTAACATAAAAATAACTAGATTTATTAGGAAATACTTAAAAACATTATTACATTTGTAAATTTATATCGCTAAGATGGCACGATTTAATATAACAAATATTAAGAAATACAGTATTAACAATGAAATTTACTTTTGCTATTTGGAATGTGAAAAAATAATTATTTTAACATTAGTATCCATTGCTCTCAGAAATCTATGTTATAATATTAGTGTATGTCGATTCACATGTTTTAATGTCTGTAAAATTATTAGAAATTGTGGAATTATTTTTATACTATAAAATGTTTAAATTATTCTTGAAACTCTGAAATTTTTAAATTTAATTTTCTTCTATCAATAAAACACTGCACATGGAAGATAATTCGTAAGTTTTTTTTTAAATTTTTATTTAAGTTAACAATATCGATAATTTTATAAAATAACCCTATTATTACAAATACTCAACACGCAAATCACTAATTGTTTTTAATACTACTCTGAAGAATAAATATTGCTTATATAATTATAACGAATTATTAAAAGTTTGTAAGCACGATTACTGGTTTGATTTTAAAAGACATTTTACGTTAGACATTAATTAATATAGGATGAATATTTAATGTATGTAACTCTTAGTAAAAAAAACACATGTTCTTGACAAAAATGGAGAATAATGTATTGAATGTTGTAACAGTTTTAAATGTTATACTGGGTTATTCTAGAATTATAGCCTAACTATCCCCAACAGCAAATATATTATTTAAAAAATGTTTATAGCACCAAATACATAAGTTGAGACAATTTTGAAATCTAATATCCAAAAAAATAAAATTAAAAAGAGAAACACACAAAAAGATAAAAATATATGTAGTAACAAAAAAAATTAAGAGAGAATTCAAAAAATATCTAGTACAACACCCCAACTGTATTAATATTACATACAGGAATACAAAGAAATGAAAAGAAATTTCAAAAATTACATAACAGAAAATAATAAATTTTAGAAATAAGATTTATTCGCGCTTACTAATCATTAATGCCTTATTTCAAATCATAGGAATACTTGAAGGAAGCACAAAATATGAGTCAAAATTCAGCTTGAACCGAAACACGATACCATCTTCACAAGTGCAGGAAAAGCAAATACCATTACTCAGCCAAAATACCACTATAAAGAACTATGTTAACCATTTCCTAAATTACTAGTACTAAATTCTAGAAAACGATTCAAAATCAAAATCCAGCACAATATACAAAGACGAATGATACAAAAATTGCAAAAAACTTATAAAAACATATTTTTAAACGTAAATAACTATTTGTGAAAATAAAAAATTCATGAAATCAAAAGAAAGATAACTACATCCATCAAACTATTTCATAACTAAAATTAAAACTAAAATGTTTGACAAGACCATTTATCTAAACTGCTGTTTGTAGAAAATGCAACACCATGAAGGAATCATCAGAATCAAATGAAATTCGCAGCAAATGTCAATTATAGGATATTATGCAAATTAATAAAGTTTCAGAGCCATCGCGCGTGCGCGGCGCGCGCAGCGCCCTCTGAATTGATGCTGAAAGCGTATAAATAAAGTGCTGTAGCGGGACGTTGAAAAAAGTCTATGATTATTTGTTAGTGGCAAACGTTTAGTGAGACCTGAGTATGCCTCCACGACGGAAGAATAAGAAATTCAAGCAACTTACGGAGTTTGAACGAGGGAGGATAATCGGCCTTCGAGAAGGAGGATTTTCCTATCGCGCAATAGCAGCTCGTATGCAGCGGAACAGTTCCACAGTGATGCGAGTTTGGAAGCAGTGGACCGACGAGCACCGAACAACTCGAAAAACAGGCACTGGACGACAGAAGGTGACGTCAGAGCGCGATGATCGACACCTGCTCCGCATGGCGGTGAATGATCGCACAGCTTCCTCCAGGCAGCTGGCAGCACGTTGGTCTACTGCTACAGATGTACAATTGTCGGCTTCGTCAATTCGTCGTCGTCTGCTGCGCCGTGGATTGCGTGCAAGGGTGCCTTTATACAGGATTCCCCTCACGGCGAATCATCGACGGCTGCGTCGGCAGTGGGCTCTTGAGCACAGAGACAGGCGAGCTGATTGGCACCAAGTTATCTTTTCAGATGAATCACGCTTCAATTTGTGGACCCATGATGGCCGTGTTCGTGTTAGACGTTATGCCGGTCAACGCTGCCTTCCTGAGTGTATTATTGAACGACATAGTGGTCGAACACCCGGAGTTATGGTCTGGGGTGCGATTTCGTATCATGGACGATCCAATTTGATACGAATTGAGGGTAATCTCAATAGCAACAGGTACGTCCGTGAAGTGCTACAGCCCGAAGTCGTTCCTTTCCTTCAAGGCATCCCTGGAGCTATCTTTCAGCAGGATAATGCACGCCCACATGTTGCGCGGACTGTTCGAGACTTCTGTTCAGCACAACGCATGCAACTTCTTCCTTGGCCTGCTTATTCACCGGATATGTCGCCTATTGAGCACGTGTGGGATATGGTTGGTCGGCGTCTCGCTCGTGATCCGCGTCCTGCAGTTTCCAAAGACGAACTTTGGTTGCGCATACAAGCGATATGGAATTCTCTTCCTCAAGCAGATATTCAACATCTGTTTGACTCCATGCCACGTCGTATAGCAGCACTTATTGCAGCGCATGGTGGCTGCACCAAATACTGATTTCGGACGCTTAATTTGTTTCTTTTGTTTTGAAAATTTCATCATTTATTTGTATCAGTACAAGTCGTTTCTGCATTAAATTTCATTTGATTCTGATGATTCTTTCATGGTGTTGCATTTTCTACAAACAGCAGTATATTAAAATTGAATTAGATTAAATTTAAAAAGGTTCTATGCAAAATTTTGCATGGAATAGAATTAGCCAAACATGGTGCGTTTCTTAAATTTATTTTTAAATTACTCAATTAAATATAAGAATAAAATTAAACGTTAAAAGATCGAGAAATGGTATGTAGTAAACTTTTCCGATATTAAAATTAAATAAAACGACAAAATGTTTTATTGAATATATTTAAACTAAATGTAATTGTAATTAAAGCAAGAGATAAATTAATAAATTCAATATTATATCAGCTACAGGTAATTAAAGTTAAAGAAAACGATAAATTATTAAATTGAATATATTCAAGCTAAATGTAAATAAAATTAAAACAAACGATAAAAAAGTGAAAAGAGATGCCAAATGTGATTGAAATAAAACATTAACCCCAAATTACCAGCAGAAATAGAAATAAAAATTTTAAAAATAAATAAAAATAAAAATTTTAAAAATAAA
>BMAW01009582.1:0-28016 GCA_019974015.1 Nephila pilipes | reverse complement strand
ATATATATATATATATATATATATATATATATATATATATATATACTCATGGACTAAGAAATTAGAGCACCAAGAAGGAGTAGTCAAAATGAAATGAAATCTTACATACGTAAGGACTACTTTGATATAAGTAAATGATTAGAAAATCAAAGAAAAAGGATCATTTATTTCAGAGAAAAATTCAAAAGAACGGATGATTTAATACCCTGTTGAACCCCCCTGTAACGATACGATCGGGCATTGAGGCATACAAGTTCTGTATGATGTATTGAGACATTTTGTTCCATATTTGCTGTAACCTTGCCTCTAGTTCCTTCAAACTCGTGTCATGCCCAATTCACCGTCCCAAATGATCCCAGATATGCTCGAATAGAGACATATCTGGGGATCGGGTAGGCCAAGAAAGGGTAGTAACAGTGCGGAGACAGTCTTGTGACACCTTTGAAGTGTGAGGCTGAGCATTGTCTTGTTGAAAAAGGGCTCCTGGGAGCCGTTGCATTAGTGGCAACTCATGTGGTTGCAGGATGTCATGGACCTACCGTTGGGCTGCCATGGTGGGACGCATCAATACTAGGGGTGACCGTGTATTGTAGGCAATGGCTCTCCATACCATCACACCAGCTGTAGGAGTGTTGTGCCGCTGTAAAGCAAACGCACGATAGAGGCGTTCACGACGGGGCCTCCTGACACGAACACGATTGTCCTCACTGCTGAGATTGGATCTGGATTCGTCGCTAAAGACGACCTGGTTCCATTCCGCTACAGTCCAGTTTCCTCGTGAGCGGCACCACTCCAAATGGAGGCGTCGATGGGTACGCGTCAAGGGCAGCATGCGTAATGTGCACCGCGATCCCAAATGACATTCAACCAGGCGCCTTCGTATGGTTCGAGAAGACACAGGGGCCCCTAGTGAAGGTGCTACCTGTGCCTGAATGCCGGCCGATGAAGCAGTTAGCTGTACGCGTGCATTTCTTACGATGTAGTGGTCTTCACTACGACTGGTCTGTCGAGGGCGTTCTGAAACTGGTCTTCGTGTAAATGACATCTCTCTCTCTCGGATCCACTGGTCCCAACACCTCCTCACAACACAATCAGAGCGACCTACTTGACGAGCTACTCGCTTAGCTGACCACCCAGCTTCCATCATGCCGATCCCCCTCTCAAACTGCGACAGTTGCTCATATTGTCTTCGAAAACTGCCTTATGGCATGTCTACCTCACCTCTTCCTTTGTAAACGATTCAGCACACTCAAACACTCTTTGGTTACCTGTTTTATACTCCACGGAGAGAATGACGTTAAACGGCCTCTACCGGCTATATGTATAGCTCAATCACGTTGCATTTCTAATCATTTGCATATCCTTCGGACATGTACTTTCATGCGAAGTTTCGTTACGATCCCGCAATTATTTCTTGGTGTGCTAATTTTTTTTGTCCATCAGTGTATTTGGGTAATCGCGTCCCATTTGATTGGAAAGAAGTTAGAATTTTAAAATTGAATCTTGAAAAAAAACCTAGCTGTTAGTTAAAGGAAAGTTCGCCAGCGCATGACGAGAGAGAATGATTTATAATTACATTTAAAAAGTTTTAAAGCTTGCCTTTTTTTAGCTCAACTATAACGTGCATACGTGTCTACCTCTGTCCAGATACGAAAATCTTTAATTACCAAGCGTTAGGAGACGAGAATGATAATATCGCACTCTCTCCGTTCTATTTTTACCCTTATTCATTACCGGATTTTTGCCTTATCTGTACATTTTACTTTTTGAAACTTTTCGCAATTTAGTATTTAAAGAAATATATGCAGAAACTCGACTTATATGTGTGTGTGCCCATACCTTTATGTTTCATTTTAAAATTAAGTCTAAATGTTTTTAAGTTTTGTTCTTTATTTTCAAATACTGTTCCCTGCAGGCGACTACGTTTATTAGTGATCTATTTTGGGTATTCAGAGTATGAAAAAAAGGAAAAAGGCGTTTGTGCACAAATATTTTAAGCGCAGAGGCGAAAAAGTGAAAGAAATCTAGCGATGAAATTCTCGCAAAATGAGTACTGAAAGTAAACTACACATTAAAAACATGTGTGTTCATTGAAATGATATAAATAATAATAAAAAAAAAACCTAAGTTTTGGGTGATAAGAATTTTTTGCGATCTTAGCGACTGCGCTGGGTTTTTTTAACAAAGGCATGTGCCTACCCAGAGATCACCGTTTTCGTGAAAAGTTTTCGAAAATTTCTGTATTACTTTTTATTAAAGCCCATATATCTGTGATTTCAAAACTGAATTTCAATTGTTTCTATGGTAACTAGCTAATGTATTAAAGTAAGTTTATAAATTTTTAAGAAACATTAAAATCTTTGTTTGCATTTTCTGGAAAACAGAGCTTTAAATTTTGTTTGCTTATGAAAAATCTCATTTCTTAAAAAGAATATCATATATTCATATGAAATTTTCGCACAATGATTTGTACATCCATAGGTATGATGTGAATCTCAAACATAGATTTTAAGTATATAATTATTTAGTTTAGAGCTATTTTTGCTTAAAAAAGTGATATATTTTTTTGTAAAATAATGTTATGTTTATAAAGTTTGGTGTAACTCAGTAAATCTAAGAGATAACTGTAATTTTTCCGTATCGCAACACAGAGATATGTATATAAAATATATTGTTGTGAAATATATTAATTAGAATTTGTTACCTGAACATTATCGTAAATGTCAATTTATACATATGAAAAAAAAATGAAATGGAAAAAAAAGAAAATATGACCAAAATTTGAAAAATAAAAAAATAATTCATTGAAATGATTTTTAAATTAACAATTTTATAGATCCTTGTATCTAAAAAAAGTGTTTCACAAAATTTTCTTTTTTTTTTTTTTTTTTTTTTTTTTTAAAAAAAAAATACTCCGAATGTAGGCACATATCTTAAGGAAGGTTTGATTCGGATGTTATTTATAAAAAAAGAATATTGATAGTGTTGAACGTTTTTAAAACTATTTATGATTTCATTCTCCATTATTTCAATTTTTCCCCAATTCTATTTATATATAGTTAAAGGTTTTATATTCTATACTTAAAAAAATTTACCATGTCATCACAGTTCATATGTTAAAAAAAAGATATATATTAAATTAGCTAATCAGCAAATCAAATGTAAAATGCCAATCTACCTGCCAGCAAATAACTGCTATATTCCCATTTCCCCCAATTACCTGATAGGGCACATTCCAAAAACTGAACGTTTCCCTCTCCCAACCAAACAAGCCTTTATTCCTTTTTACTCCTTTCGTAGTGATTAGCCTTTATAGGCTTTAAACTCTGTCTCTATGAGGCAGGATCTCGGCTATGAGGTCCGAGTATTCAGAGTAATTCGAAGTGAGTGAGCTGAAGTAGAAACGGAGGTCTGGTGAAAACTTGTTTTCCTATTGGTCGTTGGTAGAGGGTCGGAGAGAAAGCTTGCTTCTGATTGGGTGTGGAAGTGTCCATCTTTTCTGAGTTTTCTTTGCTGAGATTTCTAAGAAAATCTTACTTTAGGAAGTTTTTCCCTCTTCTAAACATTATGATAGCGAAACCGCAATTATTTGCATGAAAATATTGAGCTTGTCTACCATGTTATCAGTGCTTTTCATTTTTTTACAGGATTCTAGTAGGGTAGGAAATGACCGGAAAAGGTCTCGGATATCTTTTACAGCGTCAATGAATGTAAAGTTCTCAGGATCTTGTTTTTCTAGTGTTGGGTTACTTCTTTTTGATTTGTCTTGGATTTCTACTGGTTTTCCTTGAATTTCTTTATCCAGATTGCAGACATCTGCGTAAGTTGTGTTTTTCCTTATTGGTTTCGAGGTGAATTCCTTGTTTTTTCTAGTGATTAAAGTGGTTGCTCCTTTTTGGGGTTTTAGAAAACTTGGGCATCCTTTCCAGGATGCAATGTGGCCGGTTTGCTTGCAATCAATACAGGTGAGGTTGGGTATTTTTTCCTTTATGGTGCAGTGCAGTCTCGAGTAATGTGGTTTTCGCCACATTTGAGATATTTTTGAGTTGAATAGTTGAGTGATGGAAGAAATTGCATCTGTAACATTACGTTTCGTTTTTCTTCCTCTCGTAAGGTACTATTTCTACTGTCCGTTTATGCCAAAAGGCGTTTTTGTCGCCCCACTTCACTGATTCTCAGCGTACTTCCGATACATTTTCACCAGGCAACGTTTCTGCTGATGCTGAGGGGGAAAAAGTCCTTATTACAAAGGAGCTTCGATGAGAGGAAAAGAAAAGAAAGCTGTCATTAGTCGAAACGTCTTGACAAGGACAGGCTATCATTTCGAAGAAGAATTTGAGAATTAAAATATTGCCACTGCCAAGGTGATCCTGCTGGTGTAAATACAGGAGACAACATTATTCTATAACGAAAATAATATGTTGTACCTTTACCTTTCCATTGCTAGAAATTACAATGGAACATAAAGTGCACCCAATCCTTGTACTTTTAAAACAAATTTTGTAAATTCCAACAGTCTAATGGGCTTCCAATTTTTCTAAGAAAAAGTCATACTTTAAGAAATAAAATGATCCATAAACAATAAAAATTATTTAGAAAAGTGAAAAAAATTAATTACAATTTACTTCAATACAATTATATATGCCCATGTAATATATTTCTTAAAATATTATTTATGAAATTGAAATAAAAAAAATATCAAGAAAAGAATACACAAAATGAACTATTACAAATTTCCTTTTAAGACTTAAAAACAAAATAGAATTTCTGTACATCAACTCCTAATTGGATTTGAACTTTATTGAGAAAAAAAATCCCTATAAGCTTTTCATTAATTATTAAATGCGTTGTTATCCATAAACATCACATGCGTATTAAGATACCGAATCTCTGTGCAGAAAAAAAATTCTCAAACATTCCAAAATTTAATTTGAGACAATTTTTCATACCAAAAATGAAAGAAAATATTCTTGAGAAAATCTATTACAAGCTTTCTATTTTAATCCCTAAATTGAAATTGTAATTCGTTTTTTGTTAACTTGGCATTTCATTCGTTAAATAGGAAAATTAATATTAACTTGGAAATTGTTAAAACGCTTAAGACGATCAGTTTTTAAAGGCTTATAAATGTCTCATTTAACTCATAAATTACTTATTTTGAGCATATTTTTAAAGTGCTTTCTTATTTCTTAGTTTATCCAGTGTTTAAATTAGTATTACATTGAATTTGAGCCGAAGAATCACTGCTAAGTATCAATAAGGCATTTTGTTAAGAAACTCATAAAAATAACTTTTTTGTACAAATAAAGAAACTATTCCAACAAGTATTAATTATGTATATATATACATGAATTTGACTTATTAAAAAAGAAAACCTTTTCTATAGGCAGTCTCATTATTGGGCGTTTCATTTTCATTTCACAAAATTACTTATAATATAGTTGAAAGTGCAGTAAGACCAATAATACTGAAAGGCATTTTGGACCTTTTAAAAATATCACTATATGTAAATCTGGAACTTTCAGCTCAATATATAAGAACAGAATTTTTTTTATTTTACATTGTCCAAACAGATTCGATGGGAGAAAATAGCATTACAAAAAAAAAGCATTCTGAGAGGGAGGCAAATTTTTAACGCATGCTAGATTAAACTAATTGTTCTATATTCCAAATTTCGCGTGTTTCTTTTGTTTTCTTTAATGTTTTTTACAACTAAATTCCAAATAGCTAAAGCACACATTTTACAACGAAGAGGGAGACCAGTTCTCAATTTGAATTTTTTTTTTTTTTTTTTGCAGTCAGTTTGTTACCTACCTTAGACGATTTGTTATATAATCACACGTATACATACATTAATCCTGTTATAAAAGAAGACCTTAAACTTCTTAAGTTCAGCAACTTTCTTCCTAACCCTGAATCCACAAATGTATTGTTTTCACAGAGTAATCAATAAACTATTTTTTGAAAATATTTACTAGTAATTTTGAGATTAATTTACGCATCATTACACAAATGTTTATGTTAAATATAGCTTATAAATTCTGGAACGAGCATTGTTGCTCTTAATAAGAATATAACTTAATTTCTTATGAAGACAAAATATGTTCTTTTTTCTGAGAAGAAATGTAGTAAATGCAAGTACATTAAAACCTGTCCCATATCTTTCAAAGAAAAAGGGTCCGAATGAGTTATAGTGAAAAACGAAATTATTATTAGAAAGTGAGGATTCTGTACTCTGTTTGCTTTTAAATTGGCAGCACTCCTAAAGCTACGGCGGGCGATTCACAGCCGTTGTCAAAGAAACACGGGATACACAGAGACGTCTTAAGGCCTGGACCAACTGGGCCCAGGGCCTCGCCTTTGAGGGGACCCTCGTCTCGTTCTTTACTCGGCCTCGATAAGATCATGATCAGAATAATTTTAATCCTCAAATGTTATTCCCGGACATGACTGATTGAAGACAGTTACTTCCATATTAAATATTTCTATTTTAAACGCTTGCTGAGAATCAGGGGAAATATTAGTTTTATTTCCAATTTATTGATAAAAATGCTGCTGTGGGAAGGACAGTCATAGACAGACACTACCTCCAGAGACCTTTTACTTATTTGCATACATGAGTTAAGGATCACTCACGAATGGGAAAGAGATACACTCAAACTCCTGACAGAAGTGACAAAAACACATTCCCTATTTTGTGACAGGTGTCAGAGCTTATAAAAAGAGGGTTGAAACGACCCTGAAGGAAATCACACTATTTCGAATCAACGAGTGGCCTACAATTCTAAATCGGTAATCCCTTCCTTTAAATTTAATTTATTTGACACAGTAAAAGTGAATTATGCTTTTATTTTTGAATTATATTTCTTTGATATTTACACAGAGTTATAAAAATAACATCTTGTCTAAGAAATCCCCCCCTCTTTTTTGTAAATTATTATTTTCCGTTTTATTTCAAAGAGAGGACATCAAAATGGCTATTGTATTTTCATAACCGCTAAAATATCGTCCATTTTTTCACATGTGTAACGATATTTCAAATATTTGAAAATGGTTATGGATACGAGGGCCACAAAAATGACCAGTGTCAACACGATAAAATGCCAACGAAAATCAGTCGTGGATGATTGAATGGTCAAAACTCCGATCGAGTACAGTAACCCACCTGCAAGGGAAAAGATTCCAAATGGTTCTAAAGAGGATACAGACAACATCATAGTCGGGTTTTGGCAATGACCAAATTTTGAAATACTTGATTCCAAAAGGAATCGTGAAGGGCTAATGAATTTTGCAAATAGGGTTTACAAGGTTCAGCATGAGGAAGTATATGGAGCAAATTCATGATGGCGTCGGGCATGTTGGTCAGACAAGTCTGAGACAACCAAATCTGCAGTCTTTCCCAAAGGAAATTCCAGGTGGGGAACAAACGATTCTTTTCATTCAAAAACTCTCGGAAGGCATTAGCATCCAAGTAATTTTTCAAAAACGTCTCCAGTCCAGCACAAGTAATTTTCATAATAACTTCTGAGCTCTGCTGAGTAACCATGTTTGAATTACTTGTTTTATCTTTTTTATTGAAACAAAAAATATTTGGTGTTTAAACCAATGTTTTTTCCAATCACTCACTCACAAAATTTTTTTTTTTTTGAATATTTTTTGTAAGTCGCTTTTAAAACTTGATGAGTAGTGAGCACCTCAATTCTTTTTCCTACAATTGCAAAGTGGTGACCATTCAAGATGGCTGAAAACGAAATGCAGTGGGAACCTTCAGCACCCCTCTTTACAGAAGAAGAATGCCAAGAGTGGGAGAAACGGATAAAGGCTTCTACCCAAAAAGCCTGCTGTTCTGCTCCAGACATTTACTCCCCTTTACACCAAGTGCGTGCTCTGGATGAGCCACCCTCACTCTTCAAATGTTGCAAAAATTGTGGGGCATTTCAAAATAAATGATTTATTGTTGCTGAAACCTTTCAACTTCTTTTCTACGTGTAATACGATTTTATTTTGGCCACCAGCGTTGCAGAGGTTGTTTCAGCCCACTTGCCTATAGTTTTCAAATGATGATCGTTGTGAGTCGTCATATACATCATGTACGCGGTTAATCCCACAGTCAATACAATCAAAAGTAAAAATATCCATCGACCCGTCAGTGCTGCCACGGCACACAATATGCAATTGATATAAATAGTTGTGTACAAAAGTACCCCATTGACCACGTAACGTTGGTCCATCTTGTTTATGGTTTGCGGTTCAGGGCAAAATCTGAAACTGCATATTTGATATTATGCATGGGGAGGTTAATGGGTTTTTTGGTAAAATCTTGCAATTTCACAAGATACCCGCCTCCTAGTCGGGAAACTTTTCCTCCGTCTTCGTTCCACACGACATCAGGGGGATAGGTGACACGGTGCGCATATTCAACGGCTACGCTTTGATCCAAGGTTTCCAGTTGGAATCCACTCGTAGGACAGAGACCCGTTTGGGGAACATCGGTATATATTTTATTAATCCCGACTCGGTTTGGAGGTGGTGCCGTTGGATAAAGGTTTTTCACTTCATGAGCTGCAAATATAACGATCGAGTTTGGGGGAATAATGCTACTTGGAGGTAATAATGGGGGCTCACAGGCCCATCGTTTTCCTTCCACCTTTTCAATGCCTTTGGTGTCGGAAGAGGGACAAAATACAAACGGTTGAGACTCGTCACATGTGGCATAAATGGTCCGATCAAATACGAAATGTCCCGTTTGAAGGTGCTGACCTGGCTCACATGGCTCATTCGTGGGCTCCTGTTCCACTTCTCGCTGGGCCCAGAACAATATGGGGAGAGTGGTGGGTTGTTTCACCAAACGACGATCCGTGCTTCGAAATGTACATTGTGACCCACCCTTCAACTTGACGGAGAATGGTATTTGAGTTAAAAAGGGATACATAGTGCAATCGGGATGACTGCATACATTGTACGTTTCTAAATATTCTGATTCGGGGTCTGTGCAGGGTTGAGCAGAAGGAGTTTTACTGTAATCCCATGCACCCATCCAATTATCAATTCGTAAAGAATCCAGTTGAAACAAACCAATCCCATTAAAGGTGTGAGAATTTTCAATCAATGGATGACAGTCGACTCCGTCGAAAAAATGTTTGGGGGCACACGCTTCTACCGTCTGTGTGTTGCAATCAAAATAAGATTCTGGAGTGTTCGATATCACGACTTTGGAGACGGTACCATCGCATGCCGATTCCGGTTTCAATCGTTTGGAATGAATGCGTTCTCCTGGGCTCATGGAGACGCGTTTTCGTTTGTTACCTTGGCATTGAATGCCAGTGACCGCATCGAATCGATCAGAATATTTCCAATTCCTCACGTGTTTGGTAAATTCATGTACTGGAACAGTGACCAAAGGATCGTCCGATTCCACATTGGTGCAAAATTCGGGAATGGTGCAGGAGCGTCCATCAAATACTTGGGGTAAATGTGTCAAATTATCCCCGGCGGATGAATAAGGATCCCATGAATCGGGACATACGACCACGTTGGCCACCTTGTTGTCCTGACATTGCATGTATCCTGGGAAATAGGTCAAGGGACCTTGTTGGACCTTGGGCAATGGAACCAATTGATGGTTGGGTTGACCCACACAAGCTTCAGATTCACAAGTGGGGGAATCAAAATACCGAAACCCTGGTGGACAAGTTTCAAACACAGCCTGACCTTGACGACAGACCAGCAAAGTGTTGGGATCCAAAATTTTGGGTTCTGTATGAAACTGACAGTAAAGACTCACATCATTTGTATCCCGACATTGATCGTGCAAAAACAACGTGTTGGGAGGACACGAGTGTCGAACGGCCTTTTCTTGCAGACATTCGTGATAATGATGAATGTCATACGGATCGGAAAACCGCATGCCGTCTGGTTGCCCCACGCACCGATCAATGGGTTGACATTGCGTATGATGAAAAAAATGACCAGGGGGACACATGTGCAAGTTTTGAATCTTTCCTTGTTGACAACTAAAATAATATACCTGTTTATGTTGCAGAGTGGACAAGGCATTAGATTCAAAGGAAGGGAGTTGCGGAAAAGAAACGAGTTTATCCTTTTCTAAATAATCGTACAAAGCAGGACCCGTAGTGGGCACAAGCCTTCCATCCCGTTGACCATGTCAAGCATCTTGAAACGTAAATTGCTGATTACGAATACTGTAATGATTGGGTAAAGGAGCTTCCCATTGCATTGCGCAATTTGCAGAAAATTGAAAGACATTTCCACGAGAGATGAGTCTGGGAGAAGGAGCCGGAGGAGTAGGATGGAAGGAAGCCTGGGGCTTAGAAACGGAGGAAGAAATGTCAATCCATGTCATGTACAAGAAATACAATAAAAATAGGGCAACTGTAAATGCTTTTAAAATCATATCAAACTTGTTTACGGAATACCATTTTTATCTGAGGTGAAAATAAGAAATTTGAAAATAAGAAATTTAAATTAAAAAAAAAATTGTTTTGTCTTTTAAATACTTTACTGAAGTCTTTAAAAGATTCAGGAGGACAAACACTTTTGTCTCATCACGATGTTGTATTCTATTCGTTGGGAGAAGCTTCCTTTCAGCGCCCCAGTAGTTGCTGGTGGCCGTCCTACTTATGAACCAAACATTATTCATGTCAAAATCACCTTTTTGGATGAATCTGGTCAACAAGTACAAGCAACGCGTCCTTATGAACAATGGATTGGGGTATACACGAATCACGTAGAAAAAGTGATTGAGACGCTGGAACATCATTTTCCCGATTGTAAACCTATTAGGTATACCTATGTGGGAAACACCAGAAAAATGTTACCTTATTTTGAGTCACGACTTTTAAAAAATCGGTAGGATTCCCCAGAGAAACCTTTTTACAAGTTGTATTTTCGGACTTGTTGCCATGAAGTCGGACGATTTTTTAATAAGTATAAATTTTGCTATTACGACAAGGCGGATTGGTTAGTCCGATTATACATTGATCTGTGCACCAAATACCAAACCCAAAGGTTTTATTACAAATGGTATATGGTACACCAGGCCTCAGACTTAGTAGAGTCTTTGGAAATGCACCCCAATCACACCCAGGCACCTGACTGGACGATTGGGGCATTTGATTTGGAAACAGTGCCCATGGATGGAGCGGATCGAGTTCCCACTGGGTTGGATCAAACGGATGAAATTGTCATGATTAGCTTGTACAAATGGAACCGGCGACAGGGTTTACGACATAGGCTGCTCTATCGTTTACCTTGTAACTCTCCACCCCCGGACATGGACCGTACCCATGCGTATACTTCAGAACGTCAACTTTTGAATGATTTCCATGCCCTGATTCAAGATTGTCAAGTTTTGACCGGATACAATATTAATGGATTTGATTTACCCTGTTTATTTACCCGTTTGTTGTGGTTGCAAATGTATTCCATTCTCAAACATAATTCTTCGGTCAACGTGGGTACCTCCGTCGTCACGACGTTTCAGCAGAAAATTGTATTGGATTTGTATCATTACTTTCGAATTTTTTCCAATTATGACTTGCCGGGATTTAAATTAGATGATGTGGCTCGTATGAAATTGAATGAAACCAAAGTCCCCATTCAATCTACAGGATTGTGGTCTTGGTATACCCATCCCCAAGTATCTGCTGACTTACTTCACCACCATTCCGTGGAAGAATGTCACCGGATCTTGCAACCACGTCGCTTACCTACTGCTCAATTTGGTACTTTTAAAGACTACATGTATTATTGTTTAAAAGACTCCTTTTTAGTGCATCGTTTATTTGAAAAGGAAATGGTATTGTCTTTTTTAACGGAGCGAGCCAATTTCACTGCTTGGAATGCGGTTCAAGCCCTTCACATGGGCAATTCCAGCTTTTTACTTGAATTGTTCAAAACATATGGAACGTGTTTAGGCTTTTTCGTCAATACCCACTTTTTAAAGAGCCCCATTGACACTCGCAAATATGCCTCTGTCTTTGTGACAAAAAATCAAACGTACCAGGGTGCCTTAAATTATTGCATCCCAGAAAAAGCTTACGACGATGTCTCTGTCATGGACTTTGCCAGTATGTATCCCAGTGCCTTGCTGAGCAGTAACCTGTGTTATGGAACGTGCACCATTATGACCCGAGACGAACGGCTGGCGTGTCCTGCCGCTCAAAACTTGACGACGATTGCTTACCGTGTGCATGGAGAAAGGGATTATGAAATCAACACGTTTGAAGAGAGTCCTACGTTCCAATACCCACCCTTTGATCCTCAGACCGATGCGTTTGTCATTGTTATTAACGAGCAGACTGAAGCCTTTTTACCACATATCGTCAAACATTTTATTGATTTGCGCAAACATCATCAGGGACAATACAAGCAAACTAAAGACGTGTACCATTACAATGCCTAATTATGTATCAAAATTTTAATCAACTCCCTGTACGGCGTTATGGCCAATAAGGATTCTTGCTTGGCCTATATGCCCATTGCCATGACCATCGTCACGCTGGCCCGATACCAATTGCTGGGCTCATACCATTATTTGAAACGTTTAAATTATCACGTGTGTTATGCAGATACGGATAGTTTAATGGTGCAAAAGTGGCTCTATAATGATTGTCATGCCGTCAATGCGTACTTAAACTTAAAACATGTGGAGCTCAAACAGATGAAGCGCTTGCTCGTCTTGTCACGTAAGCGGTACATTTATAAGACTCAAAAGGGGAAAATTGTGACCAAGGGGTTTCAAAAACGCATTAATGAACTAATTAAATTCATTTTACGACTCGTGCTTGAAAATGTGTGGAGTTTTATTTTTTCCACTCCCAAACCCACACGAAATCCTCAACTGGGAGTCTCGTATGCATGGATGGAAGACAATTTATCCTTGTCCAGTCGAGGATGGATTTTATGGGTCGACATTATTCAACAGGCACGTTACAAGTGTCGGGATGCCAAAAAATATTCCATTTATCGAAAGACAAAACATTTGAGTGATTACAAATCGAAAAGTTGCGTGGCCGTCCACATGCTGAAAAAATATCCCGAAAAAGCCAATGATTTCATTGAATACACGTACAGTCGAGCAGATGTGGCTGCGCAAGAAGCCAGCAAATGGGTGATGGACGCCCAAGAGTGTCAATGGGTAAATTATGAACAATTATTTATGAGCCAAAAGAAAATGTTTTGCATGTTGCTCAATATGGCCTTTTGGAAACTGCCTGAAGTACCCCTAGGCATGTGTGATATGGTAATGAATACGCAAAGATGGAAAGAGTTTGTGCAAGCGGAACTGTTGTTTTGGCACAAGACCCGAAAACAGGGAAAGGCTCGAAAAGTATTACTATTGGTAGAAAAGGGAATCAAATACACGTTTTGTATGAATAATCATATCAAAAGAGTTCGGGGTCGAATGGCACGTCCTCCACCCAAAAAGAAGCAAAAAATTTTACAGTACGTGTAAGTTAAAAGTATTATTATTATTATTATTAATAATAATAATAATTTAATTTTTTTTGTATTAAGGCTTTAAAACTCAGGAGCGTTCACAGTTGTCCTTTCATTGATCGTCTTCAACTTTTCAGACGTTTGTTGATTTAGCCTTTGAAAAAGATTCCAACACCCAAACCAAAGCCGAGGAGGTGCAATACCATCTGTACGTAAAACAACAGCTGTCTATCCATCACCATTACAGATCCTGTCTTGGCTGTTGATTCGGAATAAATTGCATAGGTAAGGTAGCCGAAGCTCATCAAGCTCATCAGAATTACGTATAAGATTCCCAACAACACCTATAAGCCATCACGTATAAGGTTCCCAACAACACCTATAAGCCATCACGTATAAGGTTCCCAACAACACCTTACCGATCAAGTTACCGACGGTAGGTCCTACAAAGAGCAAACGATTGGTTACCCAAAACGTTTGAGCTTCCACTCCAGTGGTGATTACTTTTCCAGCATTATCCTCTTTGAAATTTTCGGCATTACTTATCTGGTACATGACATATCCTTGGATCACTACCGATACAACTAACAGCACCAAGACTGCTCCGATGATTATAGTTTTGATTCCAAATTTCATGGTTCTTATTTCTTACCAGGAAAGCAAGTAGGATGGCCGTTCACGCTTTGATTCATACGACTGGAGTGGTCTTGGACAAACAGTACATCCCATTAGAATTGAGCTATGTGGACGTGACGGGTTATGAGATTTATATACTTTCATTTGAAGAGCCCTTATTCGTATGATGAGACCATTCGGCAATTTCCTCATGCGAGACCCGATGTCATTATGACGACTAAACATGGAACATCTCTCGCCAATGTCTTGCACTTTTTACAAGCCCGTTACCACCAACTACAAGAGCAGTTTCCAAACACTATTATCGTCTTCGGTTGCAAAGGAAACAGTTATCAAATGCAAGTCTTGCGTCAAACGGGATTACCTCATCTGGTCAATGTAGCAGAGTTTGGAGTACCTTCTCTGAAGATGTTGGCTCAATTGTATCCTTTCATTGTAGTCCCTTCTTGCCCGTGTCATGTGAAACCCTCTAAATGTGCCCGCCTAGCTGTACTTTTATTGGCTTGCTACATGTTTCAACAAAATGTTTTTTTGCCGTTCGGCCAGATGTAATTGTTCCGTCAATTGCATGAGATCAGTGGCAGATCCTGAGTCGTTCCAGTTGGGATCGGATTGCGATTGCCACAAACCATCCATTTGGGACAAGGCCAACAAACGCTGAAACACATCCACTACTTTGGGAGGAGGGGAGAGTGTAAGGGAAGCTTCTGGGATGGAACTATGCACTACGGATACATTTTGTAAAAAGGTGTTTAGTTTCATGTCTTTTTCCACCAAACACGAGGGATATTGACCGTCTAAAAACTGATGGAGCACTCTCCTTACGAGTCGCTGAACAGCTTGGGATAAGGCATGATTAGGTCTGGCCTGCACAAATGTTTCCAAAAGTGTATCGGATTGCCAGTGGACAGCATTAACATATTCGGAAGCGGAGACCGAATGCATGGATGAGGGATCCACATTTTCTCCACAGGTTTTGCAAGTCACGTCATACAAACGAGCCGTTCGTTTCATGTATAAAGGAGATGGGTGTGGTAAAGGGGCCAATTCTTTGGGAAGAGGACCTCGCCGGAGAATCCAGTGTCGTGCCAGTTCACCCCAAAAACGAGCCGATTCGTATTGGAACGGACCTAATTCATCGGGTTTGGAAAGAATCATGTTTAAGGTGGATTGATCTGTATTCGTGCCCAGCGACGGATTGTTATTCCGACGAGCTAAAAATGCCAACAATTGGTTGAAAAATGTGGTCATGGATCGCGTACGGAAGACGGGCAGAGGGGTATCTTTCTGATCTTCAAGAAAGACTTGGTCCAAGTAATCCAACAAGGCATCAAAATCACCTTGAATTTGATACCGAAACATGGTGAGCCCTCCTTGCCGAATCATGTCTTTCCATTGGATTCCATCGGCTTCCAAACGACTCACGAGCCGATACAAGGAAATGGGAGGCTCCAAAATGCATGGATGGCTATGCCCAAAAAAAAGCTGCTCAAACCATTCGATCAAGAAGGAATTGGACATCTTGATTCCAACGATGCAAATTCCAAAGAAATAACTGAGGTTGTGCAGTGAGCAAATTACGCGCTTGAGCAAATTACGCGCCATGAAACAATGCACAATATACATGGATATTAAAAGTAAAATGTACACGACAAACATGGTTACAACACTTGCTTGTCATATGAAACAAAAATGTTTAGCTATCAAAAAATTTTCCAATAATAATAATAATAGTAATTTAAATTTTTTTTTTCATTGTGTGTTTAAAGTTTCAGACGAGCTTCAGCAAACCACAATTTACCAGAATGGGTATCACAAACTTTTGCATGCTGATTAACAAACTCCATGAACCGAACCAAGAGCCACCTACAGTGCCAGAACCCTTTGATTCCATCTTGTATGATGTCCAATCCTTGTTGCACGTCGCCCTCAGTACGGCTTTGGAGACGGATGAACCCAAATTATTTCAGGAAATGTGTCGTGTTGTGTGGTGTAAAATGGTCCAGAATTTGAATGAATTTTTATCACATGCTTCTGTTGACCATCTCACGCTCGTTTTATCCTTTGATGGGGAAGGTGTACCTATGAAATGGCCTACTCAGCGGGAACGTCGGACCAAAAAGGATGGGGAGCAACGCAATGTGTCGCTGCAGGGAAAATCCAAATATCGGTCTGTTTTATTTGAAACCAATATTATTGCTCTCAAAGTACAAAAGTATCTTGGGGAATGTTTAAAACGGTATCAATTTAAAAAGATTGAGCAATTGAAAGTTGTTGTGAGTGGCTGCAACGTCCCTGGAGAAGGAGAACACAAACTTTTTCATATTGCCGAAGCTTTGCACCCGGATCAGTGCCGGCATCCTCTTGTGGTGAGCGAAGACCAGGATGTGTTTGTGTTGAGCTTTATGCGTTTGCATCGGTACGATACCCTTCAAATTTACCGGTATGGAAAATATTATCCTGTGACTCGTTTGGTGCAGGAATGGTTACCTTATCCCCTGAATCATTTGGAAATTTGTTCATTTTTGTTTGGAAATGATTTTATTCCCGCCTTGGTCACCATTTCTCCCAACAATTACCCAACGATTAATCAATGTTTGGCGTTGGAGGATTTCTCTGAGGATTCCGATTCTTTGACCGAGGAGGAGGAAGACGATGAAAAGAAAACCCTCCCTGCCACACATCCCGTTTCCATCATGGCACGTTTTATTCAAAACATGAGTAGCTGTTTACGCTACCAGTCTCCCACTCATTTGAATGCTGCTTTAGTGGAATCTTTTTGGATTACCTTTTTATGGCTTCAGGATTATTACACTCGCTCTTCTTTTCCCCAAAAATATTTGGAAAATCCAGTGTATGATCAGTTTGACCGCAATCAATTACTCACGGCCTTATCCACTCCCCGCTATTCTTGGGCTTGTTATCAGAGAGCCGAAACAATCTATCAGCAGATTATCCGAGATCCAAGTACCTAGGAACATGCCGAGCAGGCCGTGTTTATGCACGAAGATGTGGTGAACCTTTTGAAGGTGTACTGGACAAAACCAGCCGATAAGGCTTGCGTTGTATTAACGTTAACAAAGCGGTCATAAGGGTATATCCCACCAACAGACTTATGATCCAAATCCATTGGGAATGGAACCATCCAAAAGGTAAAAGACGAAAGGGACCAAAAATAATCTGTTGTGCCTCTTGAAATTGAAGCCGGCGATCCAGTTGAATTAATGCCAAAACGGGTTCGGGAGCCATTACGACTTGGGAATCAGGATTCAACACAATTAGGGTTTGCTCCCAATTCACATTTTGTAAAGACTGAATAGGAAATCGTTCCGCAAACGGATAGTTTTGATACACGGGTAAAGACAAAACGTGAGATAATAATTGAGCTGTAAAAATCATGTTTTTGGGGTAGGATAAAACTAATCGGGAATGAAAAAGTGAGTCATTGTACGGTACCCATGGGGCAGTGTACAAAATAGTATCCACACTCATTACTTTGTTTTCAGCACTTAAAAAATCAAGTGATGGAACCTATGCAAGATGGAGCAAAGTATATGGATTATTTCGGTGCAGAGTACGAAAGTACACCTGTAACACATTCTGATGATAAGGTGAATGTAGTTCTACAAAACTTACCCGGAAATTCCATGGCTACGTATTCTGATGAAGATTTTTTTACAAAACGAGGTAAAAAAACAGGAAAAAAATAGCACAGCTTGAACGTTTAAAAGTTGAAACAACTCAGGAGGCACCTTCAAAAGGTGAAACAGCTCAAGAAGTACCTTTAAAAGTTGAGACAACTCAGGAGGTGTTTTCAAAAGTTGAAACAACTCAGGAGGTGTCTTCTAAAGTTGAGACAACTCAGAAAGAATCATTAGAAATTGCAGAAAGGTTTTTATTAACAACTTCACTTAAGCGAAAAATGGATACAACTGAAAATCAAATTATTATTCCTCAGAAAATAAGAATAACAATGGTTTCTGAAACGTATCCCGTCGGAAGTAAAATTGGATATTACGCACATTTCCGGCAACAGAGGCGTCAGCAGCAACGGTTACAGGGTTATGCATATCTTCACCAGGGAAGATCCACAGTTATGGCTGATCCTTTTTCCTTAACAATATATAATTATCCAATAAAAAATTTACGACCAAACATCATTATTGAAAATGATGATCAGATGCAGTACACCTGGAAATTGGCAATGAACATGGAAAAACCAAAATCTAATCCAAAGCCCCAATAATAACAAAATAAATATGTAATTATTATTTAAAAAAAATTCTTTAACCATAGCCTTTATAACCCGGGATGGATGACTACACTTTCAATTTTCTTTCTGCGCTGTTTACTCCTGTTGCAAACCTTGTGTGTTAATAAAGTGTACACAATCCACAATCTGTTCACCGTATTACCGACATGGAGTATTCTAAACTTACTGATTACACCTTAGCGTGTCCCATTCTGGCCCAAGCGATTCACTCTATGGCTTCTGAATCGGGCTTGTTGAACCTTATTGATCCTGATTGGGAGACCAAATTGAAAGAATATTCGATCTATCAACGCCATATGGAGAAACGAGTACCCTTTCCAAAGGTAAGGCTTGTCGTAATGATAAAGCCTATGTGAAAAATATTACCATTTCTGCCTTATCATACAAAATCATTGTGCTTGCTAGCATGACGGGTAGTCGAGTTAAACCCGATGAACCTGGAGAGCCTCTCGGAGATTTACACTTTGTTACACGAGAATGCCCTCCCCTAACTCGGATTGGGGAAGCCATGCAAGAGACTTTGACTCAAAAGTTGCACGATGGAGCTCGGTTATTTATGGAATATTGTAATCCAGCCTTGTGTAATGCGTGTATGACAGCGCATCAACAACATCATATGCCTTGTGATGTCCACCGGAATTGGTGCGTCATGAAAACACGCATGTTTGACGGTCAAAAAATGACCAATGCATTCAAAAAACAATTGGAGCCAATTTTAGATGGCATTGGGAGCTTTTTAGCCATTTGTCAGCTGCAAATTTTCAGTCGCACGATATTTGGAGAAGACAAATATAAAATTGGTGGAAAGATTATGAATATCATTGTGTTTCAGGAATCGGCCATTCAACCTCGTGTGGAAATGAGCTTTATGGAAGAAATATTCCTACCAGCAGCAATTGAATATACCCCAGAAGAAAAAGATGAGGATAGTGTAGAACACGTGTGTTGATTGTTTATCAAATCAAAAATATTTTTGGACTCTAACCAAATATTAACCACAAAAAAAAAATAATTATTATTATTAAATTTCATAAAAATATTTTTTGCACCAGTGCTTTTAAAGCAGATTGCTCTTCTCATTCCAACCCATTCTTTCCATACGTTCTTTACCTAAATCTAACATTTTTGCAGATCCACTTGTCTGAGAGTGGGTTTCTTACAAAACTCTGTTGAAAGACCTGCTATTGCACGAACGGTTTCTGGGTGAATTTGAATCATTTCCATATTATTTTCCCGAAGAACTAGCAAAGATCCTTCTTCCCCCAACGAATACTAAGATCCCGAAAGGTGAGGTAGGGCTATAAACCATTCCATGCTGGCATTTTGACCTTGCTGCTGGTAACATGCCCACTGAATACAATTCAACCATTTATCTGGATCCAACACTTTGTCTACGGTTAAAGTCGTGACTGATTTTAAGGGAGTGGTTGGCATCCGAGGAGCACTTGTCCCGCTATATAAAGCATACATATCCATCACATACGACGCAGCCACCCGTTCACACACCAAGAGCGTGCATTCCCACCGCTGCTCGGCATCCACCAAAACTAAAGTGATACATTTGGGCTTACAATCGGGACAACCATGAGTCACTCTTGGGACCGGCCCGTGTATCATGAGGGGTTCGACAAACATGTTGAAACGTTGACCCCTAGTCAACAAGCGTTTCCTTCCTTGGTTCACCAGTGGTTTTTACAACCTCAACATGCCGTCATCCTGGTCGCCGGAGGGCCTGGTTCTGGAAAAACGTTTACCGTCACCAGTTGTTTGGATCGCATGCGTGTTTCTCAATTGCGTATGGCTCCGACGGCTCGAGTTGCCCAACGCATCGGGGGTCAAACGATTCATTCAGCTCTGAAATTGAAATGGAAACCAGGTACGCTTTTGTACACCCTGGAAAAGGAGCTGCAACACGAAACCGACGAGGCCGTGTGTTTGGAAAAAAAGTGCAGAGTTACTGGACACGTTTGTCTGTTTTCAAAATCCAGATATTGTTGTAGTGGATGAAATTGGAATGGTGAGCTTTTGGTTAGCGTATTGGATATTACAATATTTTTTTCCGACGTAAGAAGCCCATTTCATTTGTAGCTATGGGAGATCCCAACCAATTGAGACCAGTTAAAACAAACCACAATGTGTTTAGCGTATCCCTGGATATACCCCTCCCGTTGGCAAGGTGTGGATGTTAGGAGAGGGGGGTGCCAGCTCAGGTGTCGTCCTCGTCACTTGACCGTGGTTCAAAATTACGAGGTCCGTCGCCAATAGCCCTCGTGTTGCTTCTAGTGCGACGTTAATAAAAACTAAACTAAAGGATATACCCCTCACACGCATGTATTTAATGGAAAGCATACGTTTTCTGCCCGAGTACGAGCCCATTATTAAACAGTTGCGTTATTATGTGGACACAAATAATGAAACTGGCTTATTCACCTACATTTGTGGTCAGTTTCCCGTCGTGGAGCAAATTGATACAACCATTTTACAGAAATGTACACGGGCCTTGGCCTATTTGAAATCCACGGTGGAAGCGTACAACAATTTTTATTCGAAACGTTTGATTAAGGATCCTCGCATTCGCTTATGGACCAAATCCGAAAACGGAGACATGGGTACTACCTATGTGGATGTTAAAGTGGGATACCATGTGTTTATTATTGAAAATGGGGTATCTTTGGCTACAAATGGCACACCTCTGTGGTTTAAAAAGTACAACGCCCAATTGGATTGTATTGAATGCAAAGATCCCGTGAAGGATACTTTGGTGGAAGTGCACAGAAATTCTCGAGGAGAATTTCCCATTGTCGTAGGACTTGCTGGAACCATTCATAAATTTCAAGGCGATACAATGGATGATGAAGCCATTAATTTTAATGGAAGTCGTGATTTGAATTCGGTGTACACAGCACTCAGTCGGGTCAAATCCATGAATCAGATTGTAGCCATAGAATTGTAAGAAAATTTTTGAAACAATTTAGTTAATCAACATAAAACTATTTAAGTTAAAAAAAATTTTAATTATTATTATTATTATTAATAATAATAATAATAATAATAATAATAATTTAGAAAAACATTTGTAATTAGTTTCAAACTTTTTTTCATCTCCCTTACTATCAACTTTGATAAATATTTTCCTTCCTCTTACGGGTCATTGGTTCTAATGGCAGCAGTGGCCGAATGCAACACAATCTCATTTGGAACATTCTCTTTTGGATCCGTCATCGATACTAGTAATGCTACTACATATTCACTGATTGCTTTCATTTGCTGCGTCATTTGGGCATGAATGGGATGTACTAATTTAATGCAATGCTCGTCCCGATCCAACACTTCGTGAATACAATGTAATAAACATCTCATTTCCAATTCCACATCGTTTTCCTCTTTTTTCCCACTATCCTGGTACGCTTGATAAGCTCGTTTCAAATGATCATTATGTACTACGTTATTCAACATGGGAGAAACTACCTTGTCATGCACATATCGACATGCAATCCCCGCAATCATATCCACAACGGATTTGGTTGCTTTACTCTGTTTGACACTCATCACAGATTGGATAATGGTCTTGGACGCCGTGTACATGTACATAAAATTGTTGGATTGTCCATTTTTACTGACCGTTTCAATCACTGCTTTTCCCATCGGAATCTGATGCATCAACTTTTCCATATATTTACATAGTAAAATATTGTTTTTGAGTCTCCAACAGCTCCCGATCGATGGAATCATTGTCTGTTTCAGTCAACCCTTTTTGCAAATCTTGCAAAATGTCCGTTTCCATCAAACGGGAATTTTTAGGGGAGGGGGATTCGTCTTCTGATTCACTCAATGACTCGTCTTCTTCCCGACTACGTTTCATCTTGTCTTTTCAAAAGGTGGGTTCATTATGGACGCGACGATCGGCTTCCTGAGAGCGATATAAGGTATTTTGCTCGTCAATCGGGATTTTGCTCATATAGCCTTGCTCCAACATTTCAATGACGAGGTCGTTTAGAAACGGGACCATGTGAGAGTTGACTACTGATCGATAAGTATTTATCTTGTACTCAGAAAAAAGTCCAATGTCCATTCGCCTCGGTTGTATTTTAAAACAACTCCATTGTATAGTTGAGGGTCACCGTGTGGCCTGTATGTGAGATGCAAAGGATTCGATACGTATCGCCCCCGGTACTGCTCTGGCACCGCTTGTTCGTGTTTACCAATATAACAAACGGGAAATTGATACAATAAATTAAAAGACCATTCCGCAGGTAAAAAGACTTCTTTTAAATGGCGGCTCATGAATCGGCACCATTCCATGGAACTGGGCTTCCGAATAAAATGGGAAGGGTATTGCTCGAAAAAGATTTCGATGTAGGTAAATTGACGAATTTTGCCCGTAAAATGTTGTCGTTCCCTGAAAAACACTTGCATATAATAGTACGGAAATTCTTGACCAATTTGCAATGATGCCTCGTCAAGGACCGAACGGAGAGGGGCAATGACATTGGAAGCGTTCAAACTTTCGTATTGCAAATAGGTAATGGGAGCACGTTGGATCAAATAAAAGTAGGACACGACTTGCACAGGAATGGGATGTTCCAAGGGAGTTTGAAATATACTGGCGCACGCATTGTAGCCGGGTCCCCGAACGTAATCTTGCAAATCCTCGACGCGTACACCAAATTTACCCAACGTTGGGTCGAATACACATCCGATTCCTTCTTCATAACGGGCCTTTTTCAGCGGTTGACCTGTAAAAGCATCAAACGTACAAGGTCGTTTGAAACATTTTTTGTTTTGATGGCGTCGTAGATAACCCGCCGTCAAACCATCCGAAGGTTGCACGTGGCGCACATGTACTTCATCCGGTTCGCACGACTCGTGCATCATGCGCTCCACGACCGTTAATTTTTGACACGTGGGATGAGGTTGGTTCAAGGACACAAACCCATCCAGACAATCACATTGTTCTGTATGGAGATTGAAATGACCGTACGGTCGACAGGCAACGTCCACATCACAATTTCCCCCGTAATGTTTTTGATTGATAAACTAAGGATATTTACAAATGCACGCGGCCAACGACATGCCTTGAACCGACACTAAGGTCCATTCTCCCGTCTCGGGATAGCACTCTTCCCCTCTTAAAAGCTGAGGTACACATGCGTGATTGAGACAAATGTGGTGTGTCTCACAATCTTTGGTATCCTGACAATGGACCACGGGGCTCGTGGTCTCGGGAACATCCCGTTCCAACAAGGGCCATTTGCCAATCGTGGGCATTTGATAGTTCCACGCATACAAAAGGACTAGAACGGAATACAATAATAATAATATCCAGTACGCCATGCGCTTGGTTTGTTAATATATGCGAACAGCTCGAAGCGTTTCGTGACGGCATTCCAATCCAATGTTGGGCTGGGCTGCATTATGAGCACGTAACAACTGCAAACATATCCATTTGGTTTGCATATTTTGAATCTTTTTCATAAATTGATCTACACTATACATGATGTAGGCTTGTCTTTTTTTTACGGAGATAATTCAGCTATCCCATTAATCATTTTTTCACACACGAGTAACAATTCCTTGTCACACGAATTCACTTTTGTGTAAGGTGGTATATAAATGCATAAATCGTATTGTTCGTCCATATTTTCGCTCACTTTATCATCTACGGCCATCAAAAATATAGGTTCTTGATACATGTCCCGTATATGGGCCGATGCCTTCGGATAGTGGTAGTAGGTTTAGAAATAGTTACATTCTGAACGCGCAAACAACTTGAATAAATGTTTGATGAGCTCGGGTAAGAAACCATTCACCACCCTTCGTACATAATCGTCAGAACCCAAACATAAAATAATGTCTGCCTCCACCACTTTTAAAAAGTTGATCAGGCACTGAAATTTTGGTCGGACGTGAAACGTTTCACCGGCTGAGAAACCCAAAGTTTCGTCCATATCCAACACGCATACGTATTTACGACTCATAATGCTTGGTTAATAAACCAAGATAGTATGAGCTACAAATCGCACGTTCGACCCGAAGACAGCGTTCGTAGTATCATTCGGCACATTGACAATGTCAATTTTACCGCCTCGGATTGCGAAATTCATCCCAAAAAACCGTTTATTGCTCCTGAACAATTTTAATCAGGATCGATTCCATTGCTTGTATGCCAGTCGGTCGACCGTGTGGAAGTCTTACACCATCAACCAATCGTGTGATTTATTAGAACATTTTTACGAAATGATTGAAATGCACAAACTGTTGGGGTCAGAATATGTCCTCCAGTTTGCAGGTCATTTTCGGGAATCACCCGGTTACACCATTGGTATGTTTCGTCAGCCTATTCAATTATATGCACCCCGAAAAATTCAGCGGTCCGTGTTTAAGGAGATGGTGTATGCCCTCGTGGTGTTTTTTTGTGCCGTGTGCTATCAATTGGGAGGCACAGTGCCCGATTTGAAACAATTTTTATTTTTGTACACTGATCAGCATCCCGTGGTATGTGATATGGGTGATTACAATGTGGAAAACCGGGTGCGTCTTAAAGGTCATAAACTCCACTTGAATGAAAAGAAATGGCGTCGTGTTATGCAAAAAAAAAAGACATTACGGGACGTGATACGCTACTTGAAATTGGAATTTAAATTATTTTTTCAGCAAAAGAAAAAAAAGGGTAAACGATGTATTTTGGATGAAACAGAGGAAGGATTTGATACGGAAACGCATCAATTGTTGTGCCAGAGTGGGCACAAAAGTTTGATTCAAGTCTTGGAAGAATTTTGTCATTTGATGCCAAATTACCACATAAGAAATCATGTGGTAGGAGATTGGGTAGCTCGTCTGGGTAACCCATAAACGCAAGAGGAGGAATACGAAGAAATTATGCTGTAAGAATGTATCAAGTGGGAACGTAAATGTTTTAAAAGGAAATTGTCAACACTTTAGTATAACAGCTGCTGAATTAACTGCAAAATGGAATAAAAGGACAATTTTACAGTTGTTACCATAAAACGTATGTTGAAAAAAATGGAAACTGGTGACAAAACCGTCAGGTACTTGATTTTTTTATCAGCCCAGTTTTTTTTAATTGCTAATAATGTTACTTTTTTTTGTTTAAAATGAGTTTTGGAAAATATTTTCCTAACATCATGATTCTCAAAAATACAATAAAGTTTATCATGGCTGTTGAATACAAGTCTTTGGTTCTAGACTTGCTCTTGAAGCACCAATATCCTGTTCTACAAGATTTTGTTGTGATGGATATTCATTACAAAATGATTCCAAATGATACTCCTTCCAATGTTGTTCATTCTTTTGATCGGCGTATTCACGATCCTATGCACGAATTAATTCAACACACTTATCCTTACCGTTTATCGTATTTGGTAGGAAATGATACCCTCTTTTATGTGCATGAAGTGGATGCATTAAACACTGATGCTTTGCCGATAGATTGTCAACGTGTTAAACTGAGTCGATCTTATGTGGATGCTCTTCGGAATGATACGAGCCGTACTTTTGAAGAAGAATTGTACCATTTCATCTCCTTATTAAACTTTAATGTTCCTCAATTGGCTCCTCTATTGGGTTTCGATTTTATGGAATGTACCCGCCTCTTACCGCAGTTTATTCGTCTATGGATTTACAAATATGACACGGTTCCCGTCTCCCGCGTTCCCATTACGGCTACCCTTCGATCCTGTTTTGGTCCACCAGAACACTCTTCTGTTTTACCTATTCGGGTGTTGCGTGGACACTTGGGTCCTTGCACGTCCCGAACCACTCTCCTTTCGTTAAATAATGATCTATCCAGCCACCTGCCCTATCCGTCATACCTCTGGCATTATAGTGACCGCATGAGAACGCTGCTCCCCTTAGCGTACAATCCATTGGAAAATCCACTCATTGTTTAAACATAATACAAATTGAACGCATACCGATTCTTTTCACTGCTGTCCTTGTCGTAACTTCGGTATTTGCGGTCCTTGTCGTAATAACGACACACACGCCGAATTCCCTGGCATAAGGGTCTGGGTAAATTGACATTAGTGTCGTCACATTCATCATTGGCCGGATCAATGGAAATGACCGATTCATCATCCGAGACATCACTCATGTTGGCCCGTCCCACAAATGCTTTCATTTTCAAGCGCCTACGGGGACTTGGTGATCGGGAAGAAGGTGGAGACGTGGACAAATAACGACGGATATAGGGTCGTAATCGGGGATTTTCAGACAACACTTCGCTCCAATATTCATCTGGAACCCGCTGCATGTAATCAATTTTAAAGTCCTGAAATGTTTTGGCCTGCCGAAAAAAGGTTTTGAGTTTGGTAATGGGAATGAGACTGTGATTGTCTACCGCAATACTTTCCATGTGCGACAGAGATACCGACTTTTTCATGTCTTCCGGATGCTGAGAGCCATACTCGTTCAACATTTCATAAGCATACAGAACAGGAACTTTACGGGGTCCCCCTCTAGACGGAGAAGGTGATCTTCTGGGCATTTTTGTTTTACTTTATTGATGATAGACGAGTTGCCCGTAAAAATACAAGTTGTAAAATTCAGATTCCCTGAGTCGCATGTGAGTATCGTAATTGGCATGCTGATACTTGTCGTACGTATCCCAATGAGCCATCAAGTGCAAAGTATGCAAGAATAATAGTTGCCACGTGGTAATGTGTTGAAAATATTCTGCCGGATTGTGAATGGTTTCTTCCAAGACGGAAAAGTTGATGGTGCCGCGAGCCTCATCCACCAACATGTGATTATTCCGATTGACATTTTCACAGTAATCCCGCCTCAATTTGTTAAATTCGTACAGATTGAAAAAATATGTAGAAACCGCTCATTATTTTCTCCGACATTGGGGTCCATGTACATGTGTAAAATTTCTTTTGGTCCGTTGGGTTCGGTGCAATAATAAAAGAAGGGAATGTATTGCCTCAAAGGGTGAATGGGATTCCCAAAAATCCAGTTGAGAATGGACACCCACTGGCCAAAAATGAGGTGGAAATTTTTCAAGATGGTAGAAGAATACCCTTCCACCACATTGGAACAAGCCATCCAAGCATCCCGCCATTTACTGACGCGGTTTAAACTAACCGAACTTCGACCGGGAGGACGTTGAGATTCGTGGTGGTCAATGGAGCGTTCCATCGTCTTCTTGACTTTGGGAAAGTAAAGAATGTGGACAGCGTAGTGTCTTTTCCTGTTGTTATGGATGGGATTTGTGTGGATGATGATGACGTCTTCTGTACCCGAAACCAAGTCTCATGTTCAGGTTCAAATTCCAGTATTTCAACAAAATTGTGCAGCAAAATCCATAAAATGCGTGGATGATTGCAGCTTTTTATGTGTGGAAACATCCACGCGTTGTATTGGAGGAGTGTGCGTGCTGCAACCCGATAAACCCGTGGAATGTCATGCGGAGAAAGGAGGCATGGTTATGCTAGCCAACGATCCCATTCCCTATTGGATGTGCCTATGTACCGACGCAACGTATTGGTCGGGTCCTAAATGTAATACCTTGAATCCAGATGTGTGCAAGCATGGTGTGTTTCTGTACAAAGGAAGGGAAGATTACATGTGTATTTGTCCCTCACCCTACCAAAAAGTGGTGTTGAAAGGAAAACCTCATTGCTTG
>BMAW01009577.1:0-16930 GCA_019974015.1 Nephila pilipes | reverse complement strand
TAATTAAATTATTTTGTTACAGAAATACATAGATGGTAAGGACACTATATTGCTGTGTTACATTTTACTTTTGTTTTTGACCATGCGAATGTCTAAATAAATGAAAATGTGGGAAATTTTACATACGAATGCATTTTAATATTTCTCCTGTCGATATTATAGAATTTTTAAAATTGTTATCAATATTTGAAATGAAACGAATTTTGAAATCCTCTGTATCTTCTAAGTATCTCAACAAATTTAATTGATCGATTTACTAAAGTTTGGAGCTTTTTTTCATAATTTATTATAGAGGAAATTATTTGTTCGCTCGAAATTCAATTTCTAAATTAAATGGAATAATTTGTTTAATTCAGCGCGCGTTTTTGAACTTTACGCCTTCACCAGTTCATTGCATGAGTATGGATTATCAAGGCACGTCAAACGGTTGATTAAGACCATTAGTTTTCTATTTCTTCACAGTCGTTCCTCACTCAACACGGTTTCGTTTCGCACGTTTTTCGAGTTTACACAGTTTTTAAATTGCATTGATTTTTAATTAATATGAAATAGTGCGAGTTTTACTTAATATGGTCCTTGAATATTCCTTTGCTGGATTTTGATTGATACAGATTTCGTGAATGAACAATAATTACTGAATTCTAATCATAAAAAAATCGAATGATTTAGGTCTTCCGTAATACTTGATTTTTCGGACGCTGTTTTTTATTTTCAACAAATTATTTTTTTTACAGATTTGAGAAAATATAAAGTTAAATCACTTTAAAATTAATTTCATTCACTAATTTAAATGTACAGTCAAATAATTATTAGATTTATTTCCATTTAGTTTATACATACAATCAAATAATTATAAAATTAATTTTATTTATTTATTTAAACGCATAGTTAACTGAAAATTCATTTAACTTATTATATTTAAATGCGGGATCAAATAATTATAAATCAATTAATTAAAGATAAAAATAATAACACTATTAAGTTAAACATACTTAGGATAAATATTGAAAAAAAACACAAATGTAACCAAAGATACTATTAACTTGACCCTTAGCAATAAAATATTCTCAAAAGATGATAGATCGGTGCTTGAGTGTTAAAACTGTAAAATAATAAAAATTAATAAATATATTCATTAAAAAACCATAAAAGTAGTGTATTTATATATTTGTTAAAGAAATATAATTATTCGAGATGTTCATTTAAAAAAATGAATTAAAAGAAAGGAGGAAAAACCAAAGCGAATTTATTAAGTACTATAAATAATTTTAGTAAGAAAATAGTGTAATTTATGTAATAGAGACTCAATCCTTATACTTCTAACATTTTATCAGTTTTTCTTTTTAATTTTACTTACAGCATTGAAAAATTAAATAAATTTAATGTTGCAATAGAATGTGCATAGAAATATATAAACTAATTTTAAAAAGCGGATAAATCTTTTTCTTCCATAAGGTGTCTTGTATGTATATTGAACATTCAGTATTTTGATAGTATTGATTAAGCAAACAGATGAAATAAATTTTATTGTATTTGAATAAAACTAATGAAATAACCCAACTCGTAAAATACGAAGAATCTAAGCATTGATTATCAGGTAGTAAAACAAGTAATTGAACTATCTTTCAGAATTTTCTTAAGAGAGGGAAAAAAAACCAATGAAAAATTTATTAAACATAATTTCTAAAGACACTTTAATCAAAAGTAGGAAGATTCATAAAGAAGAGCATCGATCAACTAAATGAAGAAATAAGTTCTAATAAACATTCGAAATTAGACAGGTGTGTTGCTACGATCCATCAAAAATCTATTTAAGGTTATATAAAGATCTAGGAGAAATTCTAAGAGAATGTTGTATCACGTTTTAAATGTTACACGTCCTTATCACGAGATCTTAACGGAGAATAATCGATTGAGTAACAGTAAAAGATAATAAAAGCCGAAAGATTATATTCCTCGGGTTTGAATAGCTTTCAATCTGGAATATTCTACAGTAAAGAACGTTGCGAGTAACAAAATGATGAATTAGCTATTATGTTATCTAAAATTACCACATTTATCCAAAAAATAGCTGGCTACTCCTTCATTATTGGGAGATGTCTATAGAGCTGCGTTCTCATGCTTACTGGAGGAGGGCGGGGATAATCAAAGAAAAAGCGGGGAAGAGAAAGAAGGCACGGATATGTCAAATTCCTACAAAGTACGAGAAGATAATAAATACATGAGAACAAAAAAAATATAATATGGAAGAATGTATTTAAAATTTAACTGATAATGTTTTATACGATTACTTAATATTATAAAATATTGATAAAACAGGTTTAAGATATTTTAAAGAAATAAATATGAGTAACAAAGGAACTCTATTTTTCTTTTCTTTTTTAAAGAACAAGGCTCAGATAGTCGATTAAGTTAAATATTTTACCACTTTCCATTGCCGTATATAAAACCATTTTATGCGGATAAAATATGTCATTTAGGTAATTGAAGAACTTTAAATATTGGTTTATTTACTGTAATTCGAAAACAAAATACTTAAAAATATATGATAAAAAATATATGATTGAAAATAATATAATAATTAATCCATGGGTGATTTCCTGCATATTGTAATTGGATTATTTTTTGTTACATATCACTCAAACAAAGAAAGAAATAATGCAAGAGAGAAAGAGTAAACTTTTCAGTTTGTTTTTTAAAAATCTTTTTTCCGATCACATCTTCTATGTAACACATCGATCAATAACTCCCGAGACTAACCCAGAGATGGCGCTCGTAGTAAACCAGTAACCAGGTCTTTCTAGAGTACTAACCTTTGCTTGAAACGTGTCAAAATTTTAAGTCGATCGGACCAGGAAAAAGGTTTCTTGAAGTGAAGTCAAAAAGGTTTTTTCCAAGTGGGCGCCGCGATTGCTTTCGATGGAACAAAAACAGCAACGAGTCGATGATTCAGAAAGCTGTTTATCGCTATTTACTCGCAACAAAAAAGATTTCTTGCAAAAAAAAAAAAAAAAAAAAAAAAGTTGGGGGAAGATTTGGAAAAGCGTTGGAACGATTGTATCACCCTAAAAGGTGATTAACAAAAGGTGTTATGTTGATGAATAAAAAAAAAATTTGCAAAAAAAATGTTGTTTTCAATGTTAGACTCGGGAGTTATTGATCGATGCGTTAACTCAAATATTTCTCCTTACGATTTAGACGCATTTTCCAAGTCTTACAATTATTCATTCATCACTATATTTAGATCATATGTTAGTGAACAAGCAAATTGAGAAAAGAAATGCACATTAAATCAATGACCATCTTGGTGTGAGGATAAATTTAGCTATTTTTTTGAGAGTTTTAACTCGTTTTAAGCAATTCACATTAAAAAAAAATGATCTATTTTGAAACACTTATGAGCTTATGAAGAAACATATTCAGAATCTTAAGATCATGTAAATGTTTTGTTTAGTTCTTCAAAATGAACCTTTTTATTGCATACTACGACAAAAGCAAAACTTCAAGAATTAACATTAAGTAATCACTTACAGTGTTGTTTCTAATTTATCTGAATTGCTCTTTCTTTTGCATCGCTCTTTAACGCTTTCGTTTTAGTAATGGTTCACTGACAGTTATGAAAATAATTATCAATAATTTGCAAACGGTATATTAATTGTTAATTATTATTGAATTTTTTAAAATTAAAATTGAAAATCTAATGGATTTCGAACAAGAATTCAACGAGGAATAACGGAATTGGTAAAACAAATATTTTTACTCGACCCCTCCCCATATCGCATTACTTACTTCAATTGAATCATTCAGAAGAACGATTTACGCTCTGAAAAAATAAATTCTTCATAAAAAAGATCGTACGAATGCTTCAATCAATGTTTTCTATAGTTTGAATAGTATTTTGTTCTGCTCCAAATAAATTCTGATTTTTTTTATTGCTACGAATTCTTTGGCTTACTACTGTAAGTCCTTTTTTTTTTTTTTTTACTTTTTTTTCTTCGGGTAAGAATCTTGGAACCTTACCAACCTAGCATCCTTTAAAAAAAATCTACGAATAACAAAAAGAACTTTTCTACCTCTTTTTATGCATAAAAAAAAAACCTTTTAAATTGTTTTCTAACACTCGAGAAACCAGTGATTGATTTAAAAAAAAAAAATGCGAAGAATTTAACACAGAAAAATCACATCTTTCCCAACCTCCACCACCTCTTCTCAAAAATCTTCTGTCGAAATAAAATGATGATATTGGCAGTAAAAATTCCATGAGATGATATCAAAAATGAATTATGAAAGCATTCTTCTAATCTACCGAGAGACGCCTGTTCTAATGCTTTTACAAGCACCGAAAAAAAAATCGAAGTTAATCTCTTTACACACATAAGCTTTTGTATTATACCTGGCTCAATGAATAAAAATTTCGTGACCAACTAGTATAAAACGCGAAACAAAATAAAAGCATTATCAAAAAAAAAAATCATGCCCTAAAGATCAAGGCCACAAAGTAAATATCTGCCCTTGAAAGGTAATTTAAACTTTTTCTCTCTCCGATGGTTGACTACCACCTTTTTATGACTTCGAAGCATTATGGTCCGGATTTTGGAAGAAAGAAGGGGGGTAAAAGTGATAGCATTGTTTTTAGGCGTGGACTCGAAATGCGATGGGGCCCCAAAAGGGACGCTTGTTGTTAATGCTTCAGGTTTTAGAAGTCTCGCGCCACAGTTGTTTGGCAAGTACACAACAGAATGTTGCTGGTTATACTGACAGAAAGAATAATGTAGCCTTGTCTCACAGCTATTGTGAAGACAGGCACGTAGGACTAAAGGTTTGCAGGCCCCCGTTGCAATTTTGTCGCATATTTCAATTTTTTTTCAGGGCGTATTTCATCTACCGTGTAATGACAGGAGTAGAAAGAGAGAGAGTTTTTAATTCGTATCTTCAAGAAGGTCAGCAGGGTTTTCTAGAAGTTCACTGTATATTTTTATGGGATTGATGCTTAAAAGGATTGCATTTTATTGGCTTTGAAGGTATAGATGCCCTCCTTGCCAGATGCAAAGAGAGTTTTGTCCTGTTGAGAATTAAAAATGTTTTACTACGAAAGCGGTAGAATAAATTCTCGCTCTAGGGATTTAGTAGTGACCCGCAGGAGATAAAAATATTAATAACCATTCATCGATTATTTTTAAAAATGAAGTAATAATTTTGATAGATTTTTTTTTTTTTTTGAAAAATGTAACACGTAGAAGAGAAACAGAGGTTCTAAAGCATATAAATAATTCAAAACCGTTATTATGTTATCGTTATCTCATTTTAAACCATTAAAACCATTATCACATTTTTCAAGAATTAAATTAAATGAACATGCATAATGAAGATACCAACGGCATAAAGCCTTGGTTGGATTTTGTGGGACCAAGTTCGCAATTTAATGAATTAGAAACCGATGGGTAATGAGTCCCAGAAATTGTTATTTAGTGGTGCTGATGCACATTAAAGCTCCCGGGGCTCAAAATTTTCTTGTTGGTACGGCTCTTGGTTGGTTGACTTAAACGGGAGGACTTTGAGCCTCAACAGATAAGATGTGCATCAACCCCGGCTACACAGCGGGTCGTTTAGTGGCATCAAGGCTCGAATCCACAACTCGATGAAAACCGCCGGCTGCGAGTCCGTGACCATGATCACTAGGCATCCGCGGCTCTGGTATGGCTCTTACAGATGGACCATGGATTTGTAGAGTGGTACACTAGTTCAAAAATCCTCGTAAAATGACTCAAAAATTACGATCTGTCGCCAGTAGCTTTCGCACTGCTTCTAGTGTGATGTTAATCAAATATGCAACGACTTGATTTTGAGTTCAAGATCGTAGTATTGAAAAAGCTTAAGGCAGTAGTTACTACAAGACAGTAGTTTTGTGATTGCTTTTTGCAGCATATATTTTCACATATAGCATAAATATAGTAATGTAGATTGAATGGTTGATATTTTATTAAAATCCCGCCAAGAAGCAACACGAGAGCTACTGACGACGGACCTTGTTGGACTTAATACTTCAGCTACTGTTATGTGACGAGGATGACACCTGAAATAACATTCAATTCTCCAAACATCAACACCTCACCAACATGAGAATTTTGAGTCCCGGCAAATTTCATGCTAACATATTCCAACACCCGACGCGACTCGATTAAAACATCATCGGTCATGATGTTTCAGTCGAGCCATGACTGGATGTTTGAAAATAATTCTACCACGATTGTACAGTAATGGGAAGGGATCCGAAATACACCTCTCAAAAAAATTAGGGGAACACATGGTTTTTATCAAAATATGCAAATGTTTACAAAGAAACTAACGTCAAATAAAACATAATTTAAAACGTAGCAAAAAATAGAAGAAAAAAACTTCATATACAAATCAGCGAGCATGACGAAAGTGCAGAAAACGTGATTTCGCAGAAGCTCCTTTTTTCGCTGTCTCAGTTGTGAATTCAGTAGTTCAGTTTTTGTATTTTGCGGAAAGGTGACTTGAAAATGTTACAATAATGTGATTTACCGGAATCCATGGCTTGGTGTATCCTAGGTAGATTTGAATAAGTGCGAACACAAAAAAGTGTAGCAGACACAGTGATGAGGAGTGTCATTTTAAGACAATGGAATCGATTCCAAGAAATAGGGATTGTTAGACGGCGACCGCAAGGCAAGTTCATAAATGTGTCACCACAGCAACTGATGATCGATATATCCTGTTAAAGGCTCGTCGAGATAAAACTGGCAATGCTGCAAAAATAGTTCCTTATGTAACAGGACGAAGGATGTCATGCAGTCTGAAATCGGCTTCATCAGAGAGGTCTTTATGCTCTAATGTGCATTCTGTTGACTTCAAGACACCATACCGCCCCAAGAAGCTGGGCTGCTGAACATCGAAATTTAATGCAACGCGATTGGAGTCAATAACTGTTTACTAACGAGTCTGGAGTGTGACACTCGATGTGTTTTGGTACGGAGAGAAAAAAGCATTCGAAATAATTCCACATTTCTTCGGTGAAAACCACATTACAGACGAGGTGGTTTGATGATATAGACTGCAATCTGCTTAAGTGGACTTACGGATGTGCATATTTTTCGGAAGTGCAATTCGACCAAAGGTATGCAAAAGAGATACTGAAACCTCGTGTTGAACTTACGCCGAGTAAGGTACAACACGAGTTGTACCTTACTCGTGTTGTACCTTACGCGATTTCTTTATTTTAATACATGATAATGCAAGACCTTATACAGCTCGTGTTGTGAAGAACATGCTTGAAAATTAAACAAGCGTAGGGAGTGGCCAACAGCAACAATACAGCGTAGGGAGTGGCCAGCATGTTCGCCTGATCTAAATCCGATCGAACATGCTTAGGATGCACTCGGACGACGCATGGAAACGAGATTAAGGACTCTTTTTTTACTGTCAGGTACTTGGAGATTGTACTTTTTCAGGGTTGGAATAATATTCTATAAGGTCTAATCTAAGGTGTGTTGCGCTCTTAGCTGTTCAAAGGAACCACACGCCTTACTAAACACCTTACTTCATTTACAAACAATAGTGGTTTTTTTTTTTTTTTTTTTTTTTTTTGTTATTTTCTTGTAACCAAATTGTTGGCCTGAAAAATGTTCTTTTCAATGTATCAAGCTTGATACGATTTCCTTTTGCCCCGTTTTTTCAGCTTTTTGTTACTGGTGCACTTTCCATTTTATGCCCATTCATGGCTGTCTCGCATAGTTTTCTTAACTCTTTACTTGTTCCCTTAATTTTTTGTTTATTTGAAAACTTAGCAATCCATTTAGTTGGATTTCATCGTTGAATACTATTCGACACATTCAAACAATCGACGAATATAAGGGCAGAAGAAACAGAGCCATTTTAAATAGACTATTCTCTAAAATGTCAAAAAATTCTGATAGTATATCTTGTAAACAGTGTTCTGGAACTCAAAACATTTAATTTTTAAAGTTCTTTCTTAAAAATATTATTTTAAGTTTACTCTCAAACATTTCTATATCAATATTTTAAAATCAGTGCACAAACAAGAAATGAACATTTATTATTTTTATTATACCTGAGATGACTTCTAAGTATCTGATAGTTTAAATGCATATTTAACGACACGTTTAAATTTTACAAAATGATACATAATTTTTTATCTTTGATCTAATCAAGTTACGAAATCAAACATTCTTTCCGATTTTTTTTTTTTTATCCAAGTCATCTGTTAACATATTTTTGTTATAGAAATGTTTTTACTGACATGATACAATTAAAAATTACTATATTTTTCAATTTTGAATCTCACGGAAATTATTAACGGCACCCCTAATAAATAATTTTTGTAATTGCACAGAATACTTAAAAATTATGCTTTCAAAATGTGGCTTTTTGAAAATTACACATCACCCCTTTTATTTAGTTAATCACTTTTGTTCTAATAGGATCTCTTAAAAAAATCCAAGTGCATAAAATTATTCTTTGTTATTTCAGCATCACACTCGTTTTCTCCAAACACGCAACAGACGAAAAGAAAGAAAAAAGGAAGTTGAATTATGGCATCGTACATTTTGCTAACCTCTCTTATCGTTCAAAAAATCTTAATCAGATATTGTCGCAGAATGAGAATGGGATCCAGCAAGATTTTTATCCTGAAATCTTCTTTACAAGAAAATTATCTGTATCTTGATCATGAAATGGCTATCAGAAAAAGTAATTACAATATAATATGCACTCCCATGTGCCATATTAAGAACTCGAAGTCGACTTTCTTGCAAATTTTATTATAAAATTTTTTGCATTGCTGTTGCTGTGAAGTTTTACGACTTTGATTAAGTCTAAAAGATCGCGTAAATACCTTTCACCTAGTTATTTAGATCCATTGTTACAAATTAGACACACGCGAAAGCTTCGTATTTGATCAAAGTTTTAATTATTTTTTTTTTCCTTCGGGTTATCAATAATGTATTGAAGAAATAAATACGATGGGGTGGTAGGGGGAACAAACCTCTAAATTTTTTAAATTTTTAATTTTTGACGAGAACAAAACTTGTTAATATAATCCTAATAACTATTTTTGTTCATTATGAAAGAAAACTACCAAAATTCAAAATTACACTCATTAAGATACGAATCGAGAAATTATTCAGTGACATACATTTTAGTACAGAATATAAAATGTTCAGGTTTCGAGATTAAAATTAAATTTTAAAAAAATACATATTGATCAAATCTTTAGTTTCAGTTAGAAACATTTATTTACATAACTTTCTTATTGTGTGAATTGAACTTTCTTATTGTGTGAATGTAATGAAAGCGAAGTTTATTATTTTTTTTAAACTTATAAATTTTAAATAATTACATAATTACTTACATAAGTCAAAGCTTTTCAAAAATGAAGAAAAAAAAAATGTTCTCATATGTTTTGGTTTACAGATTAATTTAGTGACAATTATTTGACAGTAATCTACGATTCCTCTACTTTTCAGAGTTCTAATTTAATTAAGCAGTAATATTAAAAACACCTATACATAAAATTCATAGTAAAACAAAATCCAGATAATATTAAAACATTCAAAGACCGCATTTTATACTATTATTATTATTTCTGCGTTAAAATGATATTATACATCTTAATAAAAAATGTCAATCAGTTAAATGATGTATTTAGTTTTTCATTAAAGGTTTCATTTAAGCTTTAATTCTTAACGAAGTGATTAAGAAAGATGTTAGTTTTTTTACATTTAAATTACCTTTTTCGATTATCTGTTTCAACAATAGGTCTTTTATTTCCTTTATAAATAAATATAAAGTGTATTGGACGTAATTAGTTACGCTTCCTTTAATGCAAGTCATTACCTATAATTTGCTGATGACACCGATATTATTTCTTAAAAAATTAATTTTCATTTTCTGTGCATGGTACGTTAAAATGTAGTAGAAGTAATAGTTATTTAAAGAAATATTTTTTATTGCTTACATTTAATATTTTAATTAGTCAACCTCACAAACATTACTTTCATTTATTCATAACAGTGTTAAATTAATTAAACACACACATATATATATTCATAATGTGATATTTATGTGTAAACAAATTATATTAACAAATAATAACTACTAAACCCAAAGAATGAACTTTTTTTTTTTGTTGTTGTTAAAACTAAAATTCTACAGAGTTAATAGAAAAATCAATAAAATAGCAATTTATTCTAAAAATCAAATAAAAAATATTATCCTAAGTCAAAAAAAATGAACAAGGTTTTATAACAAAAAAAGCCGAAAATATACTTAAATACTATATATTTCTCTCTCTCTCTCTCTCTCTCTATATATATATATATATATATATGATATTTATTGGTAAACGAACTATATTAACAATTTGTATCTGTAAAATCCGAAACTAAATTTTTTTTATTAAAGCAAAAATACCACAGAGTTAGCAAAATTATTATATTATTAAAATAGCAAATTAACCTAAAAATCTAATTTAAATTATTATCCTAAGTTAAAAAAATAAACAAGATATTATAACAAAGAAGCCAATAATTTATATATATATATATAATTGAATGCTGTATCAATATTCTAACATTAAGTAAAAATAAAGAAGTAAAACAAAAAGAAAAAAACCAAAAAAACAGTATTCATTCTACTCTGAAACCGAACAGTTCTTGTTTAATATACTTTGAAATCTTAAATTAGTTAAAAATCTAATTTTTATGCTGTTTGTGTAAAAAAACATTTAATCAAAAGAAAGAAAAATGCTTGTCATTTAAAATAATTCTAATCCAAAAATATATTTCAAATATTAAGAAAGTTTTTTAAAAAATTAATAATATAAAGTTAATTTATTAGAAGTTCATTTGAAAATTTAATACAGGAATATATATTGAAAAAAAAAAAAAAAAAAGACATTGGGAAAGAAATTATTTTAACGAGTTGCAGTGAAACATGTGAAAAAAAAATATGAATATCAGTCTAAAAATTTTGAGGGAAAGAAACTCAATAAAACAAGCACCCCCCGGTGCAGCCTTTTTCCCCATTATACACACAACTAATTTTCTTAGTCCTTATTAAATCAAAATATTAAACGCAGCCGGCAGGATTCGAACCTGCGCGGGGAAACCCCAATGGATTTCAAGTCCATCGCCTTAACCACTCGGCCACGACTGCCACGATCATTTTTCGCTAACGTAGGTACAAACTTAAAGGAGGAAACTGTCGCTGCGAGCTACTCGCTTTTCTGTTCTTTTTGTGCTGTTTCTCAGATCCAACGAGTTAGTTGTTCTTTGGATTCCCATTATTTTCTGATCGAAATTAAAGATTTATTTTGTATTTTATTCATTATTTTTTGCTTTTAATTAGACAATCAATAGCAAATAAAACGAGAAGCAACAGAAACTTCAGATTTCAACAGTATTTCTAATAGTTATTATAAGTAAAGATTTTATACTGTAAATACAACTCATTTTCTTAAAAAAATTCTTTGTGTGTTGTCTTTGCTTTTTTTAAAAATTTTCTTTTTACTATAGTAGCCTGAATTCTTCTTGCACTGAGAATATGAAATAAATAATTCGGTTCAAATTTCACGGTCTTAAGACCGTTTTGGCAATATATATATATATATTTTAAGATTTATCTCAAGCTCTCTAAATTATTTAATTCATCTTTCTTCATATAATTCTAGTTTTACTTCTTGTCATTTTTTTCCACCGTTTTTCAACAATTTTTTATTATATTATAGCTGTAAAATTTTCACGATTTATAATGATTATTTTATTGCTAATTTTTGCTCTCCAGTTAAGTTATCCGGCTCGTTATACGACTTTATTAAAAAGCAATAAAAAAAAAAAAAAGAAGAGAAATTTAAAGTTAATAATTTAAAAAAATGCCATTGTCTATTACTTATATAAGAAATGCGAATTCGTGTTTTACTGCAATTTATCTCTTGCATTTATAAATATTATAAAAGTATAAAAATCCTAGATATACAAAATGCACTGCAATAAAAATATATTTTCTGTATGTAATATATTTTTTTATATAAGAATGTAAATTAACCAAGTGAACATGATATGCTTTTCTAGGCTTTTTTAAATCTAATTTCGCTGAAAACATAAAAATGTGTATAATTGCTATATAAAAGCATAATTTGTATTTTGCGCAATATGATGGAAATAAGTAGCATTTTTAATAATTATTTTTTAAAATTTTATAACCCATTGTTGTTCACGTATATTTTATTAATATAAAAATTAAATGATTGAAATTTTACTCGGTCGCTGATACAGGAGAAAGATTATATGTTCCCTCATATATAACTGAAAATCTTCCGTTTAATCAGTAGCATAAAAAGTGTAAGAAAATTGTTTGACAGGATGGAATAAGTTCTATTGTAGTTAGAATTATCATTCCTTATTAATTGTAATTATATTCATTGAATTTTAAAATAAATTATGATTATAAATGTGTGTGTGAAGTGTACCGAGAGAAATTTGAAAATATAAAGTGACGATTCGCCTCCCAATTTTTCAAAATAGAACAGTAAGCAAGATTTTAGGTATGTGCGTGTTTTTGTTTGAAAATCGGATGATTAAATTTCTTTTCGAAAAAGCCTGAGCAATGTTACTGAGCTTAAAGTTATTCTGTTAGTTTGGCGGAGAGATTGGACTGTATTCCACTAACCGCATGAATCGACGTGGTTACTATGAAAGAGAGTGCTGAAATCATCAAGCTAGCTGAATGATAAGAGATTTGCGACGTCAATCATAATGTGAGTTTGGGTGGAACTCTAAAGAGAGCGACCTTGGTTATTCTGCATTGATTTTAAACAATTTCGCTTGCTTAGTCTCGTATTTTCTCAAACTGCGTTTTGTCACTTAGGTTTGATGTATTAAATTGAAATATAACGCAAGAGCCGAATAGTAACGGACAAAACGCTACAACACATACACATAACACATCGATCAATAACTCCCGAGACTAACCCAGAGATGGCGCTCGTAGTAAACCAGTAACCAGGTCTTTCTATAGTCTAACCTTTGCTTGAAACGTGTCAAAATTTTGAAGTCGATCGGACCAGGAAAAGGTTTTTGAAGTGAAGTGAAAAGTGTTTTTAAGTGGTGCCAGCGACTTTCGATGGACAAAATCGATGATTCAGAAAGTTGTTTATCGCTATTTACTCGCAACAAAAATTTCTTGCGAAAAAAAAAAAAGATTTGGAAAAGCGTTGGAACGATTGTATTCACCCTAATAGGTGATTAACAAAAGGTGTTATGTTGATGAATAAAAAAAAAATTTGCAAAAAAAATGTTGTTTTCAATGTTAGACTCGGGAGTTATTGATCGATGTGTTACACATAGTTATACATACATACATACACAAACACATAAATGCATACATACACAAACACACACATACATAAATACATACAATAATAGTAATTATAATACTAAATTAAATTACAAAAAATGTGTTAGTAAAAGATGTAAAACTCGTAGTACGATAAATAATGCACAAAGTAATCGTAATTCTAATTTCATTGTTTTGCAAAACGTTTAATTGTTTTTATTTATTTTATTGTAAAAAATATCAATTTAGCAAAATGTGTGGACAAACTTCTGAGTATGTAAATTTTAGAATCAGTCAACATAGATTTGATACTAACAACAATAAATATTCAAAAAAATAGCCATAAAATTGAGACTAGTCATTTCTGTTTGCATAAATTTAAAAATGTTGAGATCTCGATTATCAAAATGGAGCCAAACATTAAAAAAAATGTTGGCGGGAAAACCAATTTATAATGCTCTGAAATACTGTTTATCCTTATGGTTCGAATGTCCCGCACTTTAATAGAAATATTTTACATGTTATAAAACAGAAAGATAACAAAAAATTATGTAATAACTAGTAAAAATAAAGAAATTAACAATTTTTAAAAATAAAGAGTGATGTATGTAAAAGAAAAAGCCCGAATAAAACCGAAATTATGAAAAAGATTTGTGAATAAAATAATAATTTTGAAAATAATTATAATGTTAAGATATTAATTATTTAATTTTTAGTTTAAAGGAGAAAAAAAAAAAAAAAAAAAATTCTTAAGGACTTCCTACATAATATTAATAAAATAGACAGCCTGAGTTTGTCCATTATTAAAGATATTACTCACTAACTAATATATAAATATAAAATCAAAGATTATAAGAAAATAATAGTATAGAATTATGTACTAAAAATTTTATGAATGATTTTTTATAAAGATTAATTTTAATGATATTTTTCTTTAACGTAAGAAATTTCTTACAATTAAAATCACTACAGTTAAAAGAGCTCTTAAATATAGCGCACAAATGGCAGATAATATTAAAAATACATGAATAATGATACATAATAATAACTGCATAGAATGAAAGGAAATTATTAATAAAGAGCTTAGAGATATCTTTACTGGTGATTTGCGAATAATTATGGATAGGATATTGCGAGGTGTTATGTAAATAGGTATACAAACGCACATGATTTTGAATTATGATCTCAAATAGTAACTATTTCATTTAGAGAAGGATTCTTTTCGAAGTCAATAATTTCATTAATCCTATTGCTATTAAATATAGTTTCCCATTCGAAGTATTTAATGAGGGTAAATATATACTACATTAATAAACACATAAATGATATAAATTTTAAGACTAAAGATGGGATTAAAATACAAGATATAAAAAAATATCGTATATTTGCAAAAAGACCATTATTTGATATGTTGACAAATTCCAAATAATTATGCAATTATGTGAACATATTAATATAACTTAATTATTAATAAAAACAAAAAGAAGAGAATAATGGTTATTTAGAAAATAATTTTAGCGACATAGAAATTAATAATAGAATTAGAGCTTTATGTAAGAAATAGGCTTAAGAATTAATAAAATTAAATTTCCTTACATCTTTATTATCCCAAAATTTCATAACGATCCCGTTAAATATAGAACAGTCACTAATGGTTATAATACTTAAGTACAAAAGCAGGTAAATTATTTAAAAAATATTACGCAAGATATTAATAAATTTGATAAAACTACTATCAATAAAAGTAATTTGGATAATACATTACGAAAATTAAAGACAAAGATTTATTCGCTACTCATGTTTATGATTTTGAAGATCTCTTTAATTCGACAGATTTTATAGTTAAGGTATTGTTAATTATTGATGAGGTATGATATTCATGAGTTCATTTTTCATAATAAATTAAAATTTTTGGTCCACTTTGCACTCAAAAAATTATATTAATTATGAAGATAAAAAATTTAAACAAAGTAGAGGAATTCCCAAGATGGACTTACGAGTAATAGGTTAGAAACTATCCATTTACACTATTGGGAACATACTTACATTGGTAGAGATGGCATTTATTATACATAGATAAATTGATGCTCTACTGGTTTCAAATTACAACAGCTCTTCTAAAGAGAAACATAATTAATTTTTTATTCTGCATATTTAATTCCAATTCATATGAATAACAATAAATTTGAAACAGAATATGTAAACATACAATTGAAAATTATATAAAAAATATTATTAACAATATTTTTGACAAGAGAGACAGTTTCAAATTTTATTTTAATAAGGTAACTGTGAATATATTTCTGTTTTGAGAAATATGAAATAATGATGATATTAGTATTATGATATCATATATTATTATAATATTTCTATGATATTTCTAAAAACAGAAATACCATATTATTCTGATATTTCTATTTTTAGAAATATCATATTATAATCATCATATTATTATTATTATTAGGATATATTATTATATATTGTTGTTGAAGAGAGCCGCTGCATTCTCCTCCTCCAGAATCATCATGAGAATACGAAGAGAAACATTCTGAATTTATAGAGAAAGTCACTTTTCCAGCCATTACTACAATTGATATGCATCCCTCCCTGTTAAATTGGGCTTCGTTTTCAACAGTTCTCATTTGACATCATCGGCAGTTTCTAGTTGAGTGGCGGGTCTCGTCGACACGTGCATTGTAACCGGAATATCAATCGTCACGATTTATATGCAGTTGTTTTAGTTGGACACACCTATGCAAGTGTTTTTGCGTCATGTGCATATGCAACCACCAGAGTTCTAGGTTGTGATGTCATCTTGTGTTCAAATTCTGGGTCATCGCTTCTACGTTGGAAATTTTCGACCCCATGGAGGGAGAGAGAAAGAGAGAGAGAGTTGTCGTTGAATGCCGGCGGCTGTTTCAAACGCTGGACCAGTGGGTCCGAAAAAAAAGTTAACCATTCGATTTTGCGGTGCCTCTGCCAACTATGATTAAAGAGACGTCTCTTACGGGCTAGTTATTAAGGTGATTTTATTTCTGGCATTGTTGTTGAAGAGTGCTACTGCAAATGTAATAATGTTTCAGAAATAAACATGTGATATGATAAAAGATACATATGCTTACGAACCAAAGTAAAATAGCAGTAAATCACCTTAATTATCAACTTAAATATCTTTTTTTTTTCTTGATTTACGATCTATTTCTTACTTATTTACTAAATCTAAATTACTATCTATTTCTTACTTATTTACTAGATCTAACACATCAATCAATAACTCCCGAGACTAACATTGAAAACAACATTTTTTTTGCAAATTTTTTTTTTTATTCATCAACATAACACCTTTTGTTAATCACCTTTTAGGGTGATACAATCGTTCCAACGCTTTTCCAAATCTTTTTTTTTTTCCCCTTTTTTTCTTTTTTTCCTGCAAGAAATCTTTATTGTTGCGAGTAAATAGCGATAAACAGCTTTCTGAATCATCGACTCGTTGCTGTTTTTGTTCCATCGAAAGCAATCGCGGCACCCACTTGGAAAAAACCTTTTTCATGCTCAA
>BMAW01009574.1:166358-186520 GCA_019974015.1 Nephila pilipes | reverse complement strand
GATATATTAGATATATTAGAATATAGATATATTAGATATATTAGAATTTAGAATCCTTCAGATATATTATATTCCCAGAAATATTTTGAAAAAGGTTTCTGGATAAAAAAAAATATTTTATGAATGCTTTAAAAGTATACTATATTATAAGTGCATGTATATTTATAGGTCCAAGAGTTAATAAACTACGCCAAGCAGGAAAACGAACTTTTTACTGTCCACGTTTACAATTTAGCTACATATAAATCTAACAATATGATGAATGAATAACATAATATTGAATTAATAGCTATCACACTTATTTTATTTCAGAATATTTATGCTCCTATTAAATATTTGAAGTATAGCTTTCTAATCTTATTCATATTGTTCAAATTACATTTTTGTTTCAAAGGAATAATACAGACTTGTGAATCAATCTTCATTTTTTCATTACAAGATTTTATTTTAAAACCTTTCAAGGCGTAAAAAAACTTTTTTAGAGTATTTTATTCAATTGAACTCAATTTATAAAGTTAAAGAGTAGGAAAATAAAGCAAATCTGTGATGAAAAATTTCAGAAGCATACCTGTGGGTACAGTATAGGTAAGGAACTTGGCTACTCTCCATCCATTTTTATTAATCGGCTTGATGTACAATGAATCTTTAAGAATGGCAGAGTCATGGAGAAAAACAAATTAAACAAAAAGGAAGGTCAGAATAAGTCTGAAAATGAATGACGCAAAATAAAATTGCAATTTCACTGTCCGTGCATAAGTCAAATTAATTTGCCTCCAAAAATATAAATAAATCTAACAAATCAAGAGGGAAAAGAAATGAAATACGAATTGCTTAAATTCTTTCGGCAATGTCAAAAATCGACTTAAGATAACCGACATGCTTTTGACAAGGAGAAATGAACTTATTTTAAAACCGATTTTAAGTAACTTTGCCCTTTAAAATTAGAAAATAATGGCAATTTCAATTTAATATTAAGGTATATGTATACTTATACACGTGTCTATGACAAGAAAGTAATTTTTATATACATAAATTATTATGCATGAGAAAATATTTAATAGCTGAATTTATATTTCTAAATCGTGTACTTATCTAAATCATGTAAGTATATCTCGCATGCAATCATATGCATTTATAACCATAAGAATTAGCAAAGATCTTGTTAAAAACATGCTATACAATGCTAAAAATAATTATGTATCAAAATTTGAATGGAATAAAATTAAAAAAAAAATAAATTTAGTGATTCAAATTTTCCATTGTATTTATACAAATATCGTAATATTCATATAGATTTATGAATGTTTATTACGAGAGTGGCTCAGAAGTAAGTAAATTGTTAATAACATTGGGTGTTTCCATCTGTTAAATGGAGCCGAAGCAAATTTAATATTAGTTTTACGTTAATTTTGATTTGGTAGTCATTTGCTGCCAAATCAAAATTTGGTTGCTACCGCTTCGAGTTGTCAATGTCATTTTCCGTTGAGGGGAGACCTGATTTCCTCATTATACACCGGAAATAAAGCAACAATCAAAACAATTGGTTGCTTACGGTGAATAAGCTCCAAACAAGGTGAGGATGATCTCGTCCGCCCTGGAAAAGTGATGATGAAGAGTTTTGAGATGCGAATGGCGTCATCAGCACGAATAAGAGTAACTAAGACTTATGTTACTGTTTATTGAGATTTGATGCTCACTAAAAAAGAACCATTTTCGATGCTAAGTGACTTCTTTTGGAATTTCTAAGGACTTATTGAACGAGTATCGTAAAAGTATTTCAAAAATAAATGTGCAGTATTTCAAAAATAAATGTGCAGGAAAATACATTTTTTCATAATATAGCAACTATAAGTATTATGCATTACATAAATTTTTCTGAAGGTGTATCAGAATAAAAAAAAATTTGAGAAAAACGCATAGATGATTTCGTCCACGAAGTAGCACTTTCTTTACAATTTAAAATTTAAATTTCTAAAGCTCTTTTTATTAAATTCTCATAAATACTGCATCAACGGAATCATTATATTTCACTTTTTACCTTTCACTAGCAAAGAAAAAAAAAAGTTCCAGTTACCTTAAGCGAGATATACAAGCCTGAATTTTTACCGAGAACTGGGTATTTATTTCAATTATCAGTGTTCTTTAGGAGATAAATTTATTGAAATAGGATAAAGTTTAACTCTTGGAATGAAGAACATACAATATTTTTACAATTCAAAGAAATGAATATAAATAAGGTTTGCCATTTTAAAATTAGATGTTTTGATTTCTAAAATGAAATGAGAATTTTTTTGGTACATAAAATCAAAAAATCAGTCGAAAAAAATTATTTTTCAACTACTGTGTTCACTTTCTCTTCATTTAGATATATTTTCTAAGAAGATATTTTTTTCCTTTCATGCACTACTCATTCTGTTTAACATAAGAAAATTCAAAAAGAAATTCTATAAAGGATGAAATAATGTTAGGTATTTTACATAAAGAATGTGTCAAAGATGTTTCTTCCTTTTATAGAATAATTTTTTTCTTCGAAATATGTGCAAATGTGCAATAAAAATTTAACAATAGCTTTCAGCAAAGTATGTCCTAAATATGCTTTTTATTTTAATCATTTAATCATAATATTTTTAATTACTAGTGCAAGGCATATTTCCTTAAATTGTTACCCCATAGTAGAATCAGATAGTTCAAATAGTTCAAGCACTGTGATGTGTGAACCAATAATTAAAAAATATAGCCTAGGAGATAAAAAAGAAATTACATATCCTGATTACTTACAGCTAGAAATTTGGGAATCATATCTTGTTTTTACGAATATTTTCTAAGTATTTGGAGAAAATAAATTAAATTTGGAGGGGATCCATATATTCAATTTAAAAACACGCTAAATCCAAATATCTAAGAAATTCAGTATAATGCAATCCAATTTTCAATAACTGTAGCTATTGATACCTGTATGTAATAAGTCACATTTTTGTAATTCCATAAATAAATAAATAAAAGTAATCATTAAATAATAGTTTAATAAAAAAAGTTTTTCACTAACATTATAATTTAGCTTTCCCTTTTTGACTTATTAGCAACTGTATCATTTTTATCTAGGTCCAAATAGAAATCCAGCTATTATTAAAATCACTCATTTTTTGACGACTATACTAACAAAAAGATTTCCAAAATGTGAAGAAAATACAGAAATTATCCATTATTTTTATCTGTGGTGTTCAAGGAATACAAAGATAATATATCGATTTCTTTATTTAGGAATATACACTCATGGACAAAAAAAAATAGCGCACCAAGAAGGAGTCGTCAAAATGAAAGGAAATCTTACATACGTAATGACTACTTTGATATAAGTAAATGATTGGAAAATCAAAGAAAAAGGATAATTTATTTCAGAGAAAAAGGCAAATTAATGGAGGATTTAATACCCTGTTGAACCCCATGTAGCGCGAATGCACAATGCGATACAATCGGGCATTGAGGCATACAAGTTTTATATGATGTCTTGAGACATTTAGAGGAAGAATAGTAACAATGCGGCAACAGTCTTGTGACACCCTTGACGTGTGAGGCCGAGCATTGTCTTGTTGAAAAAGGGCTCCTTGGAGCCGTTGCATGAGTGGCAACACATGTGGTTGCAGGATGTCATGGACATACCACTGGGCTGTCATGGTGCCATAGATCAATACTAGCGATGACCGTGTATTGTAGGCAATGGCACCTCATTCCATCACACCAGCTGTGGGAGCGGTGTGTCGCTGTAAAGCAATGGCAGGATTGAGGCGTTCACCACGGGGTCTGCACACACGAACATGATCGTCATCATTGCTGAGATTGAATCTGGATTCGTCGCTAAAGACGACCTGGTTCCATTCCGGTGCAGTCCAGTTTCCTGGTGCGCGACACCACTCCAAACGGAGGCGTCGATGGGTGGACGTCAAGGGCAGCACACGTAACGGGCGCCGTGATCCCAATGTCCTTCAGCCAGGCCCTTCGTATGGTTCGAGAAGACACATGGGCTCCTAGTGAAGGTGCTACCTGTGCCTGGATGGCAGCCGATGAAGCAGTTGGCTGTACGCGTGCATTTCTTATGGTGTGGCGGTTTTCTCGACGACTGGTCTGTTGAGGACGTCCTGAGCCAGGTCTTCGTGTAAATGACATCTCTCGGATCCACTGGTACCAACACCTCCTCACAACACAATCAGAGAGGCCACCCCGCTTCCATCATGCCGATGATTCTCCCCCTCTTAAACTGCGACAGCTGCTCGTATTGTCTTCGTAAACGGCTTAATGGCACGTCTACATCAGCTCTTTCCTTGTAAACGATTCAGCACACTCAAACAAGCTTTGGTTATCTGTTTTATACTCCACGGAGAACGACGTTAAACGCCCTCTACCGGCTATATGTATTGCGCAGTCACGCTACATTTCGAATCATTTGCATATCTCCCCGACATGTACCTTTATGCCAAGTTTCGTTACGATCCGCGCTAATTTTTTTGACCATGAATGTATTATGGAACAGATAATGAGTGAAATTCGATAAACTTTGAACCCTTTCCTGGTGGATGGATAATTAAAGAGGGTATATTGCTACAGTCATGGCTGGAATAATAAGACATATTATTCGAATAAAGTCTATTTATTGTTGTTGAATGATAGAGAAGCAATAATATCGAGGGAATGGAAAACTCACTTCCCTATATAAAGCGGATACATGATATTTACATCTTGAAAATTTGAAGAAGCCAAATACGTAGTTACAGCGTCGGGACTAAAGTGAAAGAGAGAGAAATTTAACTTGCTCAGAATTTATAAGCAGGGTTTTCTTCAGATCACGTGGAATTGTATGGGGGAATTTCCATGGACTATAGCTGCGGACAGAAAATACAGTAGAGATTATCCTTACACGTCTGAATCCCTTGGGAAAAGCTGATTGTACAGATTTTAGTAGCGTAGGATTGCATAAATTAAAAGCTAAGTTGGGATGGTATCAGGAAATAAAAATGAATTATTTACTGCAATTGTTAAACAATTGTAATAATTAGGAAATATAATTATATTTAAGTGGGAAATCATTACACACACACACAAATATATATATACTTTTAGATGCTGAAATAATTGAATCATTTTAAGAAAAATTGTTTTGATTCTTCTGTTTTATTTCAGATACCATATTCTTATTCGTATACAAAATTATATATGTTGTTTTTTATTTTATGATATTACACTTTATTCAATCAAAGGAAATTTTTTGAAGAATTATCAGATTATGTCAATATTATAATCTCCAGTTCTTCAGGTAATAGCTGATCTATGATTCTGACACAATTTGTATTTCTAGGTAATCGCAATTTTGATTTGTTAACTTATTTTGAACAAAATTTTAAATTCTCTCATTCAAGTGAAAATATTTTTAAAATTATTTTGTATTGAGATTTAACAAAGAAAGCATGCAAAGAAATGTCAAGAATATCCACACTTAAAATTTGAGATACTATTACATTTAATGATTTTCATATCCAGAATGAAAGTCAGGAAATGCAGTAGAATCTCTGAAGTTTTAAGAATGGTTTAGATAATACAAACTATCTAACCAACTACTTCAGAATAGTATACTATAGAAGGAAATTTTATTAACATTATGGTACTCTTATAGTAAGAGCCTACAGTTATTTCATACATAAAACATACAATACAACATTTATACAGTTTCTTTTTTGTGGTATATGCTGTAGGCTATTATTGTTCCCTTTTTTGTATAAATTACAAAAACGAAAAGTGTTTTATCACAGAGAGAGAGAGAGAGAGCAACAGTGCCAAGTACGAGGCGTTAGAGTATTTCCATATGAATACAAAGAAATAAGCGAAAAAGTTTATATTCAATTTATTTCTAGACAAAAAATGTACAAAGTTGCAACAGGCAGAAGGAAATATTGTGATCTACCTGGACTCGAGAGAGGGGAAAAAGAATAGTGCTTGCCCTTCAGTGTATGCAAAATGGGCAATTTTTTTCTTGCTTCTCACGCAATAATCTTGCTTATACAGCGAGGAGGAAATTTTTAATATCAACTTCTGGCTAAAGTTCCCTTAGAGTAAACAAAAGCTTTCTATTTTCATGAAAAAAGAGAGAAAATTGAAAGGTAGAATGCTTCTTTTTTTTCTGGAATCGTATAATAACAAACCGAAATTGAATTCTTGAACAAGGAGGATTTCTTGGAGAAAATTATTTCTCTTTGTGACTTGAAATGTTTATTTGCTAAGTGAATTCATAGATATTTTTGAACACCTTGCATTTCTTCGAAATTGATCGAGCCAATAAATTAATTTCTTACTTTTGAAATTTAAAAAAAATAGCTAAATATTGTAATGTCGAAAGATTCTGTTTGGCATCTGTGTATTTCGTAAGATAACATACACGGAGGCCAAATTCTTAAATAAAGATGATTTCTTAGAGAAAATAATTCCTTTTGTGATTTGACATGTTAATTTGCAAAGTAAATAATTTTGAATGTATTAACCTTCTTGGAAATACAGCGAAAAATAAATTAATTATTAAAGTAAATAAATAATAATACACAAATAAATAATATTAGGCATAATATAATAATTTTGAAACATTTAATTAAATAGGAAGTATATATTTTATATAATGATTACCTTATAAAGCTTAATAGATATGTAAATCAATGTTTATGGAACTTTCTTTTCTTTCCCACGCAATTATCTCTACGTAATGGGAGTAAAAAAACCAGTTGTCTCCTTTATGTAAGAAAATTTTGATACATTATTACTTGAAATATTACACTTACATATTATTTGGCATTTTACAAATTTTCGATTAGTTATGCAGAAAAATGTTAAATGAACCATTTAATTTTATTTTAAAGGAATTTCAAATAAAAACTGTTTGTGTTTAAATAAACACTTATACTATAAATAGCCTTCTTTTTATTTTTTAAAAGAATACTAAAAAAAGAAATGATGCATCGTAAGTAAAATTCAAAGTAAAAGAGAACTGTATAAAAGAAATAGAGAGAAAGGCACATTCTAACGAAAAACAAAATGAAACGCTTGCCTAAAAGAAAGAATGCTTGACTCTCGGCAACCACGACTGCTTTATACCTAACAGTGTTATATAGTTTAATTTTATTCTTTCAATTGGTTGTAGTAAATTTTCTAATAAGGTCGAAGCTATATGCTACATAATACGAATAGCTATCTTAAAATTTCTGCCTATAAATTATGGGACTATCTTTGTTGCTCCCTTTGAGCACAATGCATACAGGGAAGTTGTCATTAAACGTTTCTGAGCCTACAGACGAAATCTCATCACTCTTAGGCCCTCAAAGTTTGATCGATCATGATTTAGTGCACTTGCCTTTCTCTTCATTTGTTGTTAAAATGTTGAGTTCTGAAACCAAACATCATATTATTTTGAAATTTCTGGCGAAATTAAACAAAACATCAACGAAGTCAGCTTAAAAAAGACGTATCGTAGTTAATACATCCATTGTAAGCCCATTGTTTAGTTGAATCATATTTATGGATAGTAATACTTTCATAGCAGTGGAAAATGCAGGGTGGTTATAATTAAAGTAACCCTATTCAGACCCTAGGACCCGTTCTGCTTATTGAATTTTGTTGAAATTTGGTATATACGTTATACGGACTCTAGGGAAACGACTTTTGCAATAAAAATTGTTCAAATTCTGACCACCATTGGGAATTGTGACACTTAAAGAAGGACAAAAAAATCTATCAGAATCCTTAAAATTTATTCAATAACAGAATATGTTCAACGTGTGCTTCATTGACATCAAATACTTCTTAACAGCGCATTATAGCGTGTTCAATGGTAGAGAGAAGATATTTTCGTGGAATTACAGCAACATGGTGTATAATGAGGCCTTTGAGCTCAGATAAAATCCAAATTCCTCCTTCATAAACACAGTCTTTTAGAAATCCTCACAACCAGAAATCACAGGTTTCATTAGAGTGAACGAGGAGGCCAGACGCCTGGAAAAACTCTGAATATTACATGATTCTCGCCAAAATTAACTCGAAGCATTTCCTTGAATTGAAGCACAATGTAATTAATTGCTCCATCTTGCATGAAGCCAGTGGTCTGCAAACATTATCGTGAGGTATGAATGACTTGCTATCGAAAGATTTCTCTGGACCGTGCATTCATAACAGAGTACTTTTCAGGATCTTGAGGAGTGAAAGTTTCAAAGAAAAACGGTCCGAGGATAAAATCAGTAGTTAATATAACCATGCAGTCACGTAATCAGAATGCAAAGGTTATTGAAATAGGACATTAGGAGGTGAAGTCCCCCATATGTGGCAATTTTTATTATTCATATTCCATTTAAAGAAAAGAGCGCTGCATCTGACCATAGAGATTCCAAAGCCACGCATAATCATTTCCATTCTCGCCAAAAATCAGCAAGTAAAATCTGAACATGTTTGGTGGTCTTGAGGTTACAACATTCGTACTTCGTGAATCTTATACGGATACCATATTAAAATGGATTGCATAATTTTTCGAACTGTCGACCATATAATCTCCAAGTTTCGTGACGCCGATCGAGTATTTGCTTTAGAATAGTTGGAACTGGAGACTCTTTCAACCACAGTAGTTGCGTTTCTTCGACAGTTTCATTCGCAACTGGTTTCAGTTCTCTTCCTGGCAGTACACTCAAGTCTCCAGTCTCATCAAATTTCATAATCATCTTCTTCAAACCATTCTTAGACATTATCCCTTTTCGCAATCCCTTTGAACGACGATATTGCGCAGTGCAGCTAAGATATTGTTACTGTTCTGATAAAACCATTTTATCAGTACGGCTCGATCTATCTTCTGTAAAAATATGATTAATGATGACAAAGGATGTAGAATTGTTTTCTGGCTATGACTGCAAGTCTCTTTAATTGTTTGACTAATTTGCATAAGGAATTTTTGAAAAGCGTCACCTGGTGGTCAAAATTTTTTGTTTTCTTACTGACGAAATCTTTTCCCCATGGTCCATATAACGTATATATTAAGTTTCATCAAAATTAGATAGGCAGAACTAGTTCTACGGATCTCTTTAATTATAACCACCCTGTACCTCTTCCACCATAAGAGAAGATACAGGTATAAATGTTTTAGAAATCGGCCTTTCTTGTTCTTCTGCCTGAATATAAAAATGAATCGGGTCAGTTGCTCCCAGGTTTTCCGTTTCTTTTTTAATCAAGTACTTGAACAATCTTCGAGCTGTTGTAATTACTGGGGATAACATGACTCCTCTTAAAGCTGAAGGAAGTCTGTCTCAATCTAATCCAGACTTATATATGATTTCTTCGACCTGAAATTGCTTGTTCTGAGGTCTAGATCTTTTTTATATAATAATGGTATCCACCACACACACATCTGTAAAAAATAAAAAATAATAAAAAAACCAATGTTGTTTCAATAAATGATATGTATAAGTAAGTAAAAACATGTAGATTTCATCTGTACTAACAAGTGCTACAGTTGAAGATTCAGACAAAAAAAAATCAAATCAAAAACTAAATTGAAAGGAAAACTGTAGGATAAAAAATTACCTAATCCATTCCCAAGTTGAGAGGATAAATATTTTTTAAAAAAGCAGATTCTTTCAAAAAAAGCTTGTCTCTTTTAGTAATAACATGAAATAAAAGTGAAATATTAATCAAGGGATAAGTAATAAATTGCTCCACAAAAATCAAAAAGTCTAAATAATGTTTCTATTTCCGTCATCGGTACTATTAAAAGGAAAATCTTCAAAAAAGATTCTGTATTAAATCAATAAAATTCCAATTTGTAAAAACACGTAGGAATTAATCTACGTAAACAGAAGTCTTGGTTCTTACTGTTATTACGCTGCATAACCAAATTATTGTAAAAGTCATTACATTATAAATCGGATAATACAAAAATATAAGATACACTTTTTCTTTAAAGAAAGTACTGTTTCAAAAAATACGAATTAAGTTAATAAAATGAATAGAGATTACTTTATTTTTAAGTTAACTAAATATATTAAAAAGCTAAGCAAAATAGAAAAATCCGAGGAACATAACTTCTTTAATGGCTAACTTAGTTGACTCCATTTGAAAAAAAAAATATCGTTGCTGAATTGGCAAAAAAGAAAATCTCTTCAAAAGAAATTTTTATATTAATAAAAGGAACAAAGGAATGAAAATCGTAGAAAGTGCAGGCACTTATTTTAAGTTGCGTGTTATTTTCAGCCACTCACAGCTCTCACAAAAGTCTCTACTCATTTTCAATCAATCACAGTTACTTACAACTTCTCAGATATTCTCCTTTATTTATCCGTGATCAAAATTTTTATTAGAACATTCCAACAGTAGATTAACAAAGTCTACATATTTTTTCGAAATAAGACAAAAAAAAAAATTCTACCAAGTAACTATTACAATAAGTAAACCTGTTCCACCCCTCTCTTTTATCAATGATAAGATGTTTTACCAGAACTATTTAGCAATATATCAATATGGTTCTCACGTAGTCTCAGAAATTAAACCTAAAATTACACATCTAAACATACTCTTGATAAGTTAGAGTAGGGGGGCAAACAATTGACCCAATATCGGTACGTAGATAACAATTCAGCAAGAACTCAAAAACCAAAGATAAGTGTAACGGACCTTAAGGCTAAGCTCACTGTGAATATATGCATTGAATAATATCATAATCGATATGCGCATAATAAATTCAGATAATAGTTAATTCATAGGGTTCATTTTAAATGGTAAAATAATTGGATCTCAAATAACAAATACATATTAAAAATTGTTGTTAGGAAAGAAAAAAAAAGAAATAAACTTATTAATATTTCTAGAATTTGTTATTAAATAAGACTGTAGTGAATGGAAAATATTTTTTTAAAAAAAAATCTTACATGAGTATCAGCTGTAACAATATAAGAAATAAATCTATTATTTAATAAATGTTAGAATTTTATGGTTTTATATCAAATATAATTATTGGATAGTCAGCACAAGTGCTAACAATTACGAAAAGAGAAATTCACATCGTCATTTACGTGGTAGAATGTACAACGTGAACTAGTTATTTTCATATAAGGTTTGGACGGTTCATCGCAGATGATAAAAATTAGAATAAGAACAGAAAGGGCAATATTAAAAAAAAGTATAGTTGGATTCACTGAGTAAAAAAAGATTACTAAATCCATTTTACCTATATATATATAAAATTTGTTAAAAAAGAATTGCTGTAAAATTCATAATCGAGTATCAACAGTATAAATAATTTTTTCAATAAACTTACCGTTGATCAATGCAATTATTCCATATAAAATAGTTTTTAAATAATAATTTACCATCCATTCAATACTTAGAACCAATGTAAAATTGCTTTAAATTAACTAATTAATTCTTGCCATGTCGTTTAGAATTTAGTATCAGACTTTTTTTTTATGCATGATGAGCAGAGTATTAAATTATGTTGCGTATAGAAGTTTAAAATATGAGGAATGTTCCGAAAGTAAGTTTCATCATATTTTTTTGAAGGAACGCTCATGATACACCAGAGCTACCACCTTAGGAATCCACACCTGTTTCTGGTTTAACGACGAAAACAACGAGCAGAGAAGGAATGACGCATGCGTAGTGAGACGAAGGAAAGAGAGTAGCAACCCACCAGCATGCCCTAGACATGATTTACAGCATGGTTGGCAATGGAAGTGCGTATTGTTATCCGGTATGAATGGGCAGATAAGATCAATCATCTATGTACGCCAACCGACCATGTATGATGAACAAGTCATGTCTCACCAAATGGTTGGGCGGTGGTGTTGCATGTTCAGTGAAAGAAGCACAGTGTGGAGGATAAAGATCTAAAAGAGCATCCCTCCAAATATACGAATGAAAACTGAATTTCTAGAGTAATGGGCATGATGTTAGTGGATAGAATCATAGCGGGGTATTCACACTGAATTTTGGTCATGCTGAGGTCCGTACGAAACATTTCTATATTAGTTTATCAGAGTGTGCGACAATTCCTTGAATTGCAGGGCCCCGAGTTTTACTATAGTGGTTTCCCCAAACTGATTGCACGCTGTGACAAATGTCTCAATGTCGATTGCGACTATGTCGAAAAATAGTGCGTGTATAGTATATGATTACATGGTTCATTTTTTTATGCAATGAATTTCCCTTTTTGGAAAAAAATTGACGAAACCTACTTTCGGATCATCCGTCGTACTTAGATTAATTTAGCTTAATTTCATGAAATTATTTTGAAGATAAAGTAAAGTAATACAGTGATCTTGGGCGCTCTTTCAAATCTGTAGAATTATTTAAAAACAAATTAAATGTATATTTGAGAAAATACATTTATATGGAATAGATCCTTAAATGAATTTAATAATGTTATTAAGGTCACAATAACTTAAATTTAAAAAAGAAAGTATTTCAAGAGGTATATTTAGACATGCCTATTTTTTAAACTGGATAAAATGTATATGTATAATATTTTTTTTATATAGTGATGAATGGGAATTGAAATTAAAATTGGTATACTTTTACTCATTGTATAACTTATTGTATATTTAGCAGGTATAAATTTGCTATAGAAATTCTTGTGTTTTCAATAAATGATATTAAATAACCCTTTAAATCTCGATTTTAAAGATAAGAAATCATGTTCTCGAGACATCCTAGTGACTTTTCTTAATCCCATGGGGTTTTATGGTCTTTTGTTTATTGTTTTTGTTTCATTGTAAACGCGAATGACTCGTCCTGAAGACACCCTGATGATTCTTCTCTATTTTCGGCCTTTCATTTTGTCAATCCTTTTTAACATTATTTCCTTTTTTTTTCTGATGTTCAGATCACAGTTGACTTTTCTTTCAAGTAGTATAGGCACATCTGGCTCTAGAACAATTCAACACCACTTTCACTCAATATATGTATTTAGCATAAAACGATTAACAGTACTATTGATTTGACGAAATTGTTTCAATCATATTCTTTTGAATTTGATTCTTTTCTCCATTTCGTGTATGTGTAATGTTACTTGCTCAAACTACATCCTAAATGTAATTAAGATTACAAAGTAAAACTGGAGACTTGTTTGTTAATAAAACCTTGATCAATTATTAAAATATAACTATTAATTTACGTAATCAAACCTTATATAAATATATAATTTTATGAGAAACTTCAATGTTTGTTTTAATAATTCTTTACGTAAATTATTATTCTTAAATGCATCTAAATATAACTCCATGGGTTGTTTAAAAATTGATATGATTTTTTTTCAAATTTGTAAACCGTGCATTTATTTAAAAAATTTAGTTTGTTATTCTTGCCTTTTCATTATTTATATAGGAGATTTTACAAACTTGAAACTGACTTGATTGATAATTGTTTATTAATGTTATTTTTAAATGTAACATGATGAAACTCATAACTTTGAGCCTTGTTCTAGAGGTGAGGATGACACCTGAGCTGGGCCACTCCTTACCAAAGTGAGGACATTGGACTATACCGGTACATATTTAACATGCATCAGCCCCGCTACTCGATTTATCTATAGTGATATCAGGACCAATTCCACGACACGAGACAACATCAATGTCCATGAGCTTGTGACCATGAACAGTCAGCTATGCGGCCGTATTAAAAACTGAATTTAAGACATTTTTAATATGTACTGAATTAATTCGAAGTTAGGAATGAATGAATAATGTTACTTGTAATTAAATTATAACAGGAGGATTAAACATTTTTAAATTAGAGTTGAAATTAATGTTCAAAGATAGAAGATTGCATATATATATACATTATATTCTATGCGTAAAATTTTTGTGCATCACAATAATCCATTGCGAAAAGAATTCGATATGTTTTAATAAAACACCATTATCATGTAATATACACGAATTTGATGTTAACGAATTCATTAAGCACTAATTTAGTACACGCTAAATTAATTTATAGAAAACATATAATTATTGTTAAGTACTTGTTTTCGAAAAGATAAAAGGAACTTCATTACCTCACAAACGTAAGATTTGTTTCGGTTTATAAAGAGAGTTTTGCCAAATTAACGAATGTTTTTCAAAGAATACGAAAAAGTTTAAATACAATAGCAGAGTAAACAGTTAGTTAATGAGGTTCTTGAAAACAAAGGCTACGTTACAGCTATTCAAACATTTAGGAAAAAAAACTAATTACTGAAACTAAGAGAAACAAAATATTTAAAGAAGAATAAGATAAGACAAAGAGATCATAATTTTTTAAAAAAAAGTTAATTATTTAAAGTTTTTTAGGAAAAATGATCGATTATCATTATAGAAATATTTAAAAAAAATGCGAATCAAAAATATATATTTTAGTCTAAAGTAATTTTACTTAGTTGTTTATTGCAATTATAACATAATAATAGCAAGCAAAATTGAATGTTATGAAAAAATATATTTCTAAATTGAATAAGAGTAAATATAAGGTTTTCTTTTGTAATTATTTTTGAGAATAATATACTGTACATTTAATTGTTTGAGCTGATAATTTTTGGAATTTTTATTTGAGCAAAATTACAAGGGTCAGGTTATATATGATTTCACTATTTCGAATAGGAACTTTTCTATAAGCCATCATCAAGTGATTAATCGATAAACATGGGACGTTTTGTTCTATTTAGTTAATTTATTTTATGTTTATAAGGAAAATAATCGTAAAGGAAATGATCCTTCTCCTTTTTTGAAAAGGCGTTGTTTTATTTTCGAAAGTTCTTATATTACTGGTTTGTTGAGTGGTCACCAAAATGAAAAATATGATGTTAGGCAAATTTTTACCCGATTGTGAGTGTGTCGGAAAATTATCCTAGAAATACGTGGGTCTCTCTTGTTCAATAAATACTTAGAATAGCCAAGAGATAGCACTTGTAGCATCGAAAATTGTTTACTATTTGGAATCATCATGAATCCCTAGACAGCTACATAAGCCTCAATTATTTGTATTTGTGGCCATGACGCCTTTCACATCTCAGATTATGAATGAATTATGAATCAATGTCAAATTTGTTTTGGTTTCGTTCAACATATGGCAACATTCACTGGTAACAACAATTTATCTACTAGTACTTTTAAAAACACCCTCGTATTAATAGAATGCAATAGACAACACGCACATAAAAGTAATAACGGAAAAGGAATATTACTTAAATTTTTGAATATCCATTTTGGTGTTTTGAATGCAAATTTTCGGCAAAAAGAAAAAAAAAATATGACGAGTGAATACTTTAAAAGTCGATATCAGAATTTGTCTTCATAATCATTCACACTCAATGGAATGTCTGGATGCATATTATCTTCACTCTTTTTAAAAAATATGTTTTACATTCTAAAATTAATATCTTTATTCATACACAAAATTGTTTTCATTGCGTTCAATTTTTTTTTATCATGGTTTACATATGGGATTTTGATTTCTGGAAGGAAGAAAATCATCCTCACCTTATACACATATTTGATTATAATTGGAAATATATGCTATAAATTAAAAGACGTTTTTTTTAAATTAAAATAATTTATAGATGAATTAAATATAAAATTATTCAAAGCTTAAACTATCAGATATTGATTTGTTTAATGCTTAGAAGTTTCTTCATTTCATAGATTATAAACTCTTCTGATTCCTTTTATTAACATCGCACCAGAAACAACTTGAGCGTTATTGACTACGAACCTCGGTCAAGTGACGAGTTTAACAATGAGCTGGCCACTCCTCTTCTAAACTCCACACCGTGCCGATGGAGGGACGTAGAGCCTAGACTGATTTTACATGCTTCAGCCCCATTCACACTGTGGGTTCTTAGTGGCATCAAGCTTCTAACCCGCGACTCGACGAAAATCACAAGTTGTTAGTCTGCGACCACGACCACTAGGCTACCACCACCACACGATTTATTTGAAATCTAAGTTTCAAAAATACGCTATTGTAATTTAATATATATGTTGCTTTGTATTTGTCTTTTCTTTGAATTTGTATACATCGTCTTGTAAATAAAATTTATTTGATGTTCTTACATGTTAAATCTTTGAAATTTTAAAGGTAACTCAATTGTAAAATTTATTTTATTACGCAAACTCATTTTTGCAAATTACATATTTGGCTTTGAATAAAGTTTGGAATGGTGATCCTCCCAGGAGAATGGCTAGACTGTTCCATAGTCTGTTTTGATGAGTTCTGTCCCCTTGGGTCGATCAATCAATTTGGATTATTGGATGATTTAAGCTGAAATTTCTGTAGATACCATAATTTCCGCATTTAACGCCGTGGTGTATACAACGTAAATTTTCACTGATTACGGCATTTTATCATTAATGTGTTTATGTTCACTTTTGTCGCATTTAATATCAACAAGAGATCTTTTGGTGACGGACCACGTAATTTCGAATCTTGGTCCAGCGACGAGATTAAAACTTGAGTTAGCAACAAATTTTCATATAATGTCAACCGAAGATCTTAAGGAACTCGAGAGATTTATCATGTCGCAGTTCCCCTGCACGAAAGGTCTAGTAACATCAAGACTCGAACCAACGATTCAACAGAAAACATGTCAGTTACAAGTTCGCGACCATGAGCACTGACTTCAGCGGTCATAAGAATATTCCGTAAAATATCATTGTTAATAGCTTGGATTCCTTGGAGGCAGGTCATCCTTCTGCACAGATAACTACTCAGTTGTTTTCTGGGATCTTTATTGTATTTATAAAATTTCTGTTGAATGAACCTGTGTGGCGTATTCGTTCTAAACGAAATCCCGGAACAGGTAAAATCTTCCATCTTTTAAAGTTTGCTGTAATTATTTTTGTCAGCAAAAGTAAAACTTCATATTTTTCTTCTGCCATTAAATTTGTTATCTCGTTGTCATGATATTTTTACGACGTTAGAAATATCATAGCAAAATCATTTTTAATATAATGTATTAAGTACATAGACTTTTTAATTGTTAAATATATAATACCGGGCGTTAAAATTGCAATACCAGGAAGGAATGGTATGATGAACGGTAAAATCACATGAAAGAAAGAAGAAGTTAGGATATGCAAATGATCAATATTTCAGAGAATAATGATGATGCAGGAGGGAGAAACGACATCTGAAACACTGCATAAAGGAAAAGCTGTTCAAATAATTATAACAATACTATAATTTTTTTTAAAAAAAAATCACGATTTCAAAATGGTTTTAAAAACAAAAAAAATTTCAATTATATATGTACATTACATGTACACACGTTTCTTCTAAGACTATAGTGATTATTCTTCAGGACTAGAATTTAATATAACAGATATATTTTGGGAAGATACACGAATAAAATAACACTGATTGCCATTAAAATTGCAACACCAGGACTGAATTATCTGATGTACATCAAAAGCACATGAAAGGAAGAAGAGGTTAGAAAATGCCAATGGTTAGTATTTCAGTGCATTTAGATGAAGCAGGAAGGAGATATAACATCTGAAGCACTGCATAAAATAGAAGTTGAGTTGTGAATTTCTCATTCAGAAAGCGCTTTGTAAGGTTGGAGTTTGCTCTGAATATCGTGTTATGCCTCGAATAATAAGAGGAAATGCTTACCAACAAGTGTAGAAATTCGATAGAGGAATGATCGTTGACTATCGAGAGTGTGGATTGTCGTTCCCTAATATCGCCCTTTGCACTGATCGAAATTCAACCACTGTCATGCGGATATGGAATCAAGGGGTTGCTGAGTGTCATATTGAACGGCAGGAAGGATCACCAAACCATCCTATGACTAATATCTGAAGAAACAGACATATTGAGATGTCAACCCTGCAAAAAACATACAACCACATCAATGACCATTAGTCAGGAAACGGGCATGCTTACAGTTTTCCTATTATATGCTCGTATGGTGCGACGACGTTTGCAGCATCGTGGACTGTCAGAACGGCAACCATTACTTCGGCTTCAATTGTCAATGGAGTGCAGAAAGTGATGGCGACTCTGGTATGTCGAACGCCAAAGCTGGATACATGAGGGATACAATGTCGTCTTTTCAGATGAGTGCCGTTTCTGTGTACAGTATTTTGATGGCCTTATACGTGTCTGGAAACTCTGAGGAGACCAATCGTCGCCAGCTTGCATTCGATATCAGCATAGGGGCTCTGCACCTAGTGGTTTGGGAGGCCATTGTTACACGACATGCACATCTCTAGTTTGGATCAACTATAATTTGAACAGAGATCAGTACATTTCTGACATCTTACGTTACCGCACATATGATGATAAGATTATTATGCTCCTGCTCCGTTGTTAGTGTTATCAACCATCAAGAAGCTATAAATAATCAGTCAATGTAATGGGAAAAATATATACTAACTTTCGAATGATCAAAAATTAATTTGAATTACGAATGTGGAGCAATTAATAAATCATGTCCAAACCAAAGATTATAATTGAAAATTCTATTCATCTTACTAATAAATAAACAGGATTAAAATGCAAATTACTTCTACAGACTGTATCAGAGTAAAATATTTAATCTTGGAAGATCACTTCGCACTTTCTCACTCTAATATCATGTGTCGTCAATCTCACTAATCCTCTGTTTCATTTTTATTACTGTAATGCCTACACTTCTTATATAGTAATGTTGATTTACCTAAGCTACGGCTCTTTTACAAGGCGAGTTCTTAATTCAAATAACGTAGTAAAATAGTATAAAAGGTCATTTGCAGGGAAATTGCACTAGTATCCGTTACAAGAGAACAGTCATGACAGTATCTTATTACCTAATTTATCATCACACTAGCGTCTAAGATCTGATGTGAATGCATTGAAGCAGATTTTGGAATACACCTTAATGTGTTAATAAAAACACTACTTTGTTTAAAAAATATATTTTAAAAATAATAAATAAAGTAGATTACAATTTATGATTTGAAGTATCGTATCACTGCTATTTGGAAAATTTATAATATAATGTAATTCTTTACATGTTTATTGTAATACTGTTAGGGAATGTTCCATTTGGATCAAAAAATAATCAAAAACTATGAAAAAATTCGATTAATCTTTTTTCTTTTAAATTAAGCAATTAGTGGAATAATTAAATTTAAATAAATAATTACATGATTTTTGAATGCATATTTCTACTTATTAAATTTATGTTTCATTTAAAACTTTTGATATATTTAAAAACAATATTTAAGAGAGATAGTATCACTGAACGTTTTGTTACACAATTACTAGAACCACTCATTTAAGCAACATAAACTATTAATATTTAAAAATATTTTTTTAAAAAAAAAATTAAAGTTTAAATAAAAAAAAAAGTTATTTTCCCAAATTATAACGTTTTCGATATTTCTCTCTAAACACAATTGAAATCTAGTTGTGGAACTGCAACTTTTAAAACAAATTTTGGTTTAGGTATTATTAAAAGAAATTAAGCAATGTTTTAATTTGAATTTTTTTTCTTTAAGATTCATTCAAAATATTTTTAAGAAATGTGTGTAACAATATTTTAACTCTATATAAATGGACACTTGAGTTATCGACAAAACGCTTGAAACACACACAAAAAATTTCATGCATAGATATATTGATTAATACATAGTTAGATATAGATTCACAAACGCATTTATAGCAAAATGAGTAAAATAAAATATTTCAAGAAAATACTAATATGTCAAAATAAACTTGTTTTCAATGAATTTCAAATGCGTGCAAGTTCTGTTAGGTATGAAATAAAAAACAATCATACAATTTAAAAGAGTTCTAATGTGTAATCACTACGTAATATAAAATGACCAACTGATGTCAAATTTTCTTTCGAAAGTTTTCATCATAATCATAGAAGAGCGCTAATTGTTAAATCAATCATCTTCATAAAACTCATTATATGACAAGGTAATACGACAGCTCAGCAAGTGACTAATGGCCTGTATAATATTTGACTCATTTGAAAGAATATCCATTTATCAAAAGTAATAAAAAATTCTCTTTCGACACGAATGACGTTGTTTGAACACTCGAATTTTTTTTTCAATACGGAATCCTAACTTTAATTATCATTATGATAAATAGTATTTGATAAAAGATCGCTTTTTCCTGTTACTTTC
>BMAW01009574.1:142580-166348 GCA_019974015.1 Nephila pilipes | reverse complement strand
TATGATAAATAGTATTTGATAAAAGATCGCTTTTTCCTGTTACTTTCTCATTCATTTGCAAAGTGCGCAGATTTGTTAAAAGTTTTGACAGAAAAGTAGAGTTGAGTGTTATGACTATTTAGAGGAGGATTATAAAACTTCATTTAATTTTGCTTCATTGTATTCAAATTTTAAAATAATTGTGTAAGATCTATTTCCTTTCTATCATTTCCTTTATGTCTAATATATTTTCAATTTCAGAATTTCTTAATTTTATTTCTTGATGTATGAAATAATGAGATTCCGAAACTCTAAATATAAAAAAGAAAAATGGCTTAAAGCCAAGATATTTTCTTTATTTTATTTTCTGTAATATAAAATAACCAAACTATCTTATATTTGATAGTTAAGTGTACGTTCTATATTAAAAAATGTGCATTTAGTTAATTTTGAATACGTACGGGTTTCTTTTCTATTTTTACTAACTCATAATCTTTAAATCGATAACATATCACATTTATAAGAAATTGCTAATAACTTTTTAAACATTTAATACCTTTATGATATTCCTGAAAATGAAATTAAATCTTTTTAATAAACAATGAGTTTTGGAAAAAAATGCATTTATTGAAATCGTTAACTCCTGGTATTGTTGTACGTAGTTATTCATTGGTCTGTGTTATATAAAAACTCTTAACACTTAATTACTGTATCAGGTATCGTTATGTAATAATCTTCCAGACCACTCAAAGTAAAAAAAATATATATAAAAGTAGACTTCCATTTCTCTATTTCGATATAATATTTCTCAGAGGTTTGCTATATTTCTTCCTTATAACCGCGACTAATGATATAAACGGCTGTGACACAAGAGGCAAGCAGATCCCCATCTTAAGGAGAGACTGCTGATGACATCAACGGAAGGATCTAGATTACACTAGTTGTAACAGGAGATGTATATCAATTACAGTAATGATTGAAAGATAATCGGTAACTGCTTTATTTCAGAAAGTCTCTGAGTGACAAAACGACTGTTACCTTAGGTAGGGGTAACAAGCGATCTCATCTCCAGGAATAAAAAATCATCTAATAACTGACAGGTATGGAATTCCTTTATAACTTAGTTGTCTAAGGTGAACGTCCGCAGATACATAGACAGGTAGCTCCAATCTATACAACGAAGCGAAGGTCAACTACGTCCGTCTAAGTCTGAAACAATGGTTGATTTTATATGAGAAAGTGATACGCAAAAGCATTGTTTTAAGCATGTAAAAGAAGCATTAATACACTGCATTTTATAATTAAGAATACTGCCTAAAATATTTTATGTAGATTATCAGCTTCTGGTCGTTTCAGTAATTCAAAAATAGGTTGATTATAGGGAAATATTTCTGAAGCTCTCTCTCCCTCTCTTTCTCCTATTTATATATTGATAAAGTTTACATATAGGAACAAATTTCTATAAATATCGAATAATTCATCAGGCGTTTAGTTTTATCGCATATCGTTTATTGCATGATTTTTACATTCAAAATATTCTCTTTTAAAAATATTATTTTTGTCTTAAATCAATTGGATGTGCAGTTTCTCATAATTTTGGAAAATAAATAATTTATCATTATTCCGCAAAATTGTGGAATATATGTATATACTAATGGTTCTGAAGTTCAATAGTTTTTAAAAAAATATTATGATTATTTAATTTGAAAGAAAATATTTTTTTGATCTTTGGATGAACATCGATTTTGTTAATGGTACTGAAGCATTTATATTAAAGGAACTTTAGTATCAAAATATATTTGAAGGAGTTTGAATAGATCCACATTTAATGATAGTATGATCCAACATGCAAATAACAATTAATATAAAATGAAACTCGTTAACCCATATCGGTTGTCGACTATAGGACCTTCGGTTTGCCGACACAATAAATTCTTACACTAATGTAAGAGATACTCGCAGTAATTACAAGTAAACAAATAGTAGCAATGTATGATAGTATTTTTTATTTCTCAGTTTAAAATACTAAATATTTAAATCAATAGTAGTACACCATTTATATGTATTTCTTCTATATTCTGTTTGAAAATTATTTCTTCATAACCGAACATTTGTAAAATATTTACTACATACATTTAACATTCTGATTACAACCAGAAGTGTTTGTTACTTTCTTAAATTTTAAAATGAGAGTATATAGTGGGTTTGAAAAAACCATCAATATTTTTGTTTGAACACATCTAATAGATAAAAATTAAAATAGCATTATTCCATTCACGAGGTGTTTATTTGATCTCGTACACGTCCTTATTATAATAAGCCTCTAAATTAACTTCGCATCACTTTTCCCTTTCATGCATTTACAAATCTCAAACATCAGTCTAGATGATTAAATGTATTCCTTACTATATCAAAATAAGCTAGTTAAATGACAAAATTATTAACTAATTAGATTTCTATCTAAAATATATTCAACAGAAAAGGGTTATAATTGTGTCATAAGAATTATTTCATTAAAGAGGTATTTATTTAAATTATGATAATTATTATAATTAACCCAAATAGCCTCGAAATCGCCTCACCCTATCGCAAAACTTTATCAAAACCTAATGAAATCAGTAACGAACGTAACCGCATTTCCGGTGATGAACCGCTGATTTCCATCATCCAATATGGGATTTCACAATCACCTGAATCCAGTATCGTGTCATTGAATATGAAATCTCACACTAGAACCGGTTATAAGCATCCCCCTGTGTACGACATCATTCTCTCTTGAAGTTTCACGCGGCGTTAACCAATTTCAATGAAATTTGTGGTAATCAGAATTTCTCGGTTAGATATGTTAGATACATAGATTGCATAGGTATCCTGTGTATTATTATTTGATTAGTGTTAGGACTTTTTCTAATGAAATATCGTTCAAATGAGGACAGGCAATTTTGCTTTCAGCATATATAATTACAAATACTGTACGTAAATATACAAAATTAAAATTAGCACGATAGATATAAAAATACAATAACAAAGCACACCATAGCTTGCTTTAAAAGACCACTATACAAAGGGGGCGACACTTCAATTCTAAAATATTACTAGGGGAAAAGTTGCTGGAAAATTGAAAATCTTTGCTGAATTATCGCTGAATACAATTCAATTTCATTATATTAATTCTATAAATTAATGACAATGTAATTCTAAGATTTATTTTTGTACATTTTATGCATTGAATACAAAAATGCCATAAATTTTCTTTATCACATACATATTTTTTATAATTATCATTAGCGGAACGTATGTTGGAAATGTAAGAATAAAACTTAAAATTAATAATATTTAATATTAATTGCTAAATAAAATGAAGATATTAAGATATCAATTATAAAATCTACATTATTTAGTTTATATATATTAATTAGCAGCATAACGTTAATGCTTCGGAAATTTTTTAAGGGACACTATTAACGAGACATTACTTGAAAAGTTATCCAAAATCATTCCATTTAGTTTAATGTACTTCTAGTTTATTCATTAAACATTGTAATTTTATCAATACTCTTAATTACTTCTGGTTTGTATATTTTAGCTCTAATAGAATTATGAAGAGAGGTTTTCACATCAGATTGCTTTTCAAATGTAAAATTTATTAATAGGTATTATAAGAGTAAATCTATGAAAATTCGTTCTTTTACTATACACATTTCAAAACTTATATAAGAATATAGTTAATTTTTGATAATCTGAACTATATCTGGAATTAGAATTTTGCTCATACATATGTGAACTAGTGAATTACCTTGCATTTAATGAATGATATATTATTTATCATTCGATGAATCCATACGCGTTGTTTTGTCGAAACGACTTTTAAAAAATACGAATAAAAATTTAAGTAAAATTAAGAATGTATTTCTAAATCAATTTTTAATAATGAAACCGAGAAAACAGAACAGAACCTTACAACTAGAAGTAAATTAGAAACACATATACATTGTTCAAATCATCTAATAATATGCAAAACCGAAACAATAGAATGAGTTCTTAGAAATATTTTAATTTATAAGTTAATAGCGATTTGAAAGTAGCACTTACTGAAAAAAATAACGCAATTCACGATAATGTTTTCACATACAGTATATGCTTTCAGGTTTTTTTGCGTTAAGTATCAATTAAAAATTCTTCAAGAAAAATTAATTATACGACTTATTTTTGTCAGATTTAGTAGAAAAAAATATATTCAATGAAAACTTTAAAATATTTTGAAACACCCTTTCTGGACTTTGATAAATTGATTATTTATTAACGTCGTACCTAGAAGCAACAAGAGAGCCTTTGGACACGTATCTCACAATTTTAAACTTAGTCAAGTGATGAGGACACTTGCTTCTCTACACCATCCATGGGACGAGTGGGATGCTTGATATATTTAACGCGTATTAGTCCCGCTATACGGATGGAATTTAGAGGCCTCAGATCAAGAACCAACGACTCGACGGAAGCAGCACCAGCTGCGAGTTCGCACCCGGAACCCATTAGGCTCGGAAGGTCTCTTAGCAGTGTACAATATTTTAACTCGGCGTCAGAGACTTAAATCAAAATTGGAATTTAGAAATATTTTTATGAGTTGAAAAACGGAATCAATGAAATAGGCAATGATTGTATTATTACTTGTAAAAATTGCAAATAATTCCATAATTTTTTGAGTAATTTTTACTACGAAGATGTTATAGTCTACACCACGAAAAAGAAGAGTTTCATAATTTATCATGACTAGACGAGCTACTTTTCAGTATGCTATTTATAGGTACTTTTTGGATGGATAACTGCAATAAAAATATGTTACCAATAATTACCATTCAAACTTAGACTATTATTTTTATCGCTACTCATAATTTATTTCGAGGGGAATTTTAAGTGTCTTTCATTCTTGTAAATTAAAATTTCATTAAGTCGGAACTAATTTAAATGAATTAGCGCTGTAATGTGTTTGACATTATATATATATATATATATATATATATATATATATATGTATGTATATATATATATATATAACGTCTTCTCTTTTTCTATATTGACACTTATGTAAATATATAGAATGAACTAGAATTCTTGACAGATTTTAAAATTTATTATAACATAATCTAACTGGCTTATAACATTGCGGCTTAGACTACAAAGCTTTCTATGCTGAAAGGTTTTATTTGTGCAAATAAAAACAGCGTAGAGTTCTATTCATAGATGACACTACATAACCTTGGTTTGTTGGTATACGTATTTCATTTGAAAATATATGTTTTGGCGCTGGGTTTGCTTAGTCTTATGGGTTTTGATATTAGTTTCGATAGGGCTCGAAATTTAGAAACAGCTCCCACATACAAATGTATTGCAATTAGAGTTGCACATGTAAATTATGTTTATCTACATATGTGCTATATATTTGATTCTAAAAAAAACGAATGTTCTAAATTTTTGATTAAGAATTTCATTTTTGTAGTTTTTACGATACACCACCAACAATGCGCAGAAATCGATATTATTTTTTTACTTGCATTAACAAAACTTTAAGCCTAATAGCTTAATTTACTTGAACTTTTCACGTGTGTAAGTCCACTTCGAGTAATGTGCTCATTCGAATCAGTATGTCTAATTACAAAAGAACCTAAAAAATGTCTTATAGTTAGAAGCTTACATTTTTTTTAAATGAATATTTAAAAGGATTAATCTCAATTCTATCTTGAAGGAAAGCTTTCTACACAATGTTATAACTATCCTTATTTAATCACAAGGCTAGTTACTGTATTCATACTTCAAACTATTGAAAATAACATTTATTTGTCATATTATAGAGTGATAAATTACTGTTATCATTATTCTATGATCTAATTTATGCCATATTTTAGATTATAATTATATTAGAAGAAAACTAAATTCAATATCTTTAGAAAATTAGCACTTTTGAAGAATTAGTTTTATACTTCTAATCTTCTATTTACAAATTTGTTTCCAAAACGCAAATAAATCAGTTGAATTTAACTTTCATAAACCTTTTATCTCAGCTAAGGGAATTCTTTTTGCTCTTTGAAATATAGTGAAAAATATTTAAGTTTTACCATTTCAGAAAACTCATTAACTGACTGCAGGAATTATTTTCACACTTTAAATATTTTACCGTTTCCTCGTTTAAGTGTTTACTGTTTCATAAACATTTATTTTTCACGCAAAATAGTCCCTACAACAAAATTAAGCTTATGTACACTAAGTAATAAAGTCTCTCTAAGTATTTACCTAAGTAAATATTTTTTTTAAAAAATATGCTAATTTAATATCCAAGTAAAATAACTGTCAAAATATTTGCTATATGGAAATGCACTTTCAAAACAGCATTCTTCTCTTCTTAAGTTCAAATGGAATGAAGTTGCATTTAAAATAAAATGATAGATAGCATTGTATACTTATTTAGTAAATAATAATGTATTTAATAATAGCAATAACAATGATATTAGTAAATATACTTTAGTAATGATAGTAATTTTTAGCTCAACTTCAATAAGAATATACTTGTAGTTTTAAGTAATAAGCATTTCGATTGGCTTAAAGAATCAAATTACAAACATTTTAACTCTTAACGTTATTAATTTGTAAATTGGTGAGGAGCCATAAGATAATACAAAATAAAAGCACTGGTTATGTAATTGCACGTCTTACTGGATTTCATGCATTTTTTTTCAACTAACTTTTAGAACTACTATTTGGTTTGAAAGCCTAGCCTCAGGAATAAAACTAACACTGAAAGATTAGCATTGTGAAATTTGAAATTTGTAAATTTATTCAAGATTAATCGTTCGATTTCAAAATACTATATTTTCATGAATAAACACACAGAACGATAAGTAATACATAAATGCAAAGAGTAAGTATGGAAGATTTTCTTTCAAGTGTTCGACATAACTTCCTTCTGTTGTAATTGATTGTACAGCAGCAGAAATCCGTTATTTAAATTCAAATTAATTGTGGATAATGTTGGCGCATACACTTTATCTTTCACAAATTCATACATGAAGAAACCACATGGGGCCATATCAAGTGACTTAAATGGCCTGCTGTGTAACATCAAGTCATCTGGTTCACTGAGACCGATCCAACTGTGAGAGAGCTCCATGAAAGCAACTAATGCAGTTTTTGGGAAATAGCTTCTCGAAGAACACACGAGGGCGATCTGTGGCGGTCGCGAAACGGCAGCGTAGATTCGAGATGACGGGCCTACCAATTAGGCAGAAAAGATATCTAATCGGGCTGGTTGAGTAAGGCCTTTTTAACTTCTAACGTTGTATTAGAAGAGCGTCGCTGCAATACTCCCCCTCCAGTATCAACGCAGCGTGATGATCACGTCCAGGTCACCACTTGTGGCGGTCGCGAAACGGCAGCGTAGATTCGAACTCCGGACCAAAGGGTCCGAAGTTGATGGGCCTACCAATCAGGCCGAAAAGATATCTAATCGGGATGGTTGAGTAAGGCCTTTTAACTTCTAACGTTGTAGTAGAAGAGCGTCGCTGCAATACATGAAGAAACCACATGGGGCCATATCAAGTGACTTAAGTGGCCTGCTGTGTAACATCAAGTCATCTGATTCACTGAGACCGATCCAACTGTGAGAGAGCTCCATGAAAGCAACTAATGCAGTTTTTGGGAAATCGCTTCTCGAAGAACACACGAGGGCGATCTATTGTTCCCAATATAAAACTTCCCCTATTTTCCATTGTATTCATGTATTACTAACACACACACACACACACACACACACACACAAACACATAGAAATATATATATAGTAATATATGAATATAATTTTTAAAAAACATGGAATTCTAAAATCGGTTGATTCATTTTGAATAACCTTGTATATAGAATTGTAGTGAATAGAAAATGGATGAGCTAGAGAGTCTAAAGCTATCATCGTGTGATTAGTGATAGGAAGATTGTACGTGATGTTGAGTGTACGTTATATTAGTGCAAGAAGGTGTTAGGGATAATCTGAGAACTGATACGTAACTCTGACCTATTTTACAAGCGTTATTTCTTCAGACGGATTCAGTTTTACTATTATTGATATAAGTGCAATTTTCATTAATATCTTTAGTTGAGGATGCCATTTACTAACCACAACACTTCCATAATAATAATTGATTGTATTAATTACATAAAAATATTATCTCTGAGAACCAAAATCGTATTTTACAGGCCAACAAAACGTTATTTGGACTCCACTCCTTACTAACTTCCCGTCTTCTCTCCAGGAAAACAAAGCTTTTTACTAACAAAACTCTCATTAGTTCGGTTCTAATACATGCCTCGGAAACTTCCTCTCTAACTAAAAATGGAGAGTACAAAATTGCAGTTTTTTTAATGAAAGGTTCTCAGAAGTATTCTCGGGGGCGTCAGAGAAAATGGTCTTTGAAGTAGACGATTAAATTCTGAAATTTATAGAACTTTTAATGAACATGATATGATTAAATGTAATAAAGGGAAAAAAATCAACTGGGTTCTCATATTGTTAGAATCGATGGAAAAAAATCCATTAAGGAACATTTGTGTTGCAAAGCCCTTTACTAATCGGAAAAGAAGACTAAACCTACAGTGTTTCGATTCTGTTGAATCGGATTTTAAGGTGATTGGAGAGAGGAACTGGCTGATTAAAGAAAAAGACACATTATCTTTGAGGAATCTTTAAAAGAAGTCTTTGATCCTCCCTGGGGGTTTGAGCCAAATATGACGATGTATAATTCTATAGAATAAAATAACATTTGATTGAGGTTTTTTTTTGAACTGACTTTCTTGATTGTACATTTATGGAGTTTCTATTTGTAACCTTAGTAATGAAGTGGGGCATCATTCATGATATTCATTTATATCTAATACTGAGATTTCGATTGCCCAATCACAAGGCCAATGCATTGCTAGATTCATATGTTTGAAATTTGAGTGGCACAGAGATAAAATGATAGCTGTAAATACGTGTAAAAATTCATCTGGAACTCAAGTTCATAACATAATGATTGATTCTTGACGTCGCACATAGAAAGAACAGGAGGGTAAATGGGGACTTGCCTCGTACTTTTTTAATTTCAGCAAAATGACGAGGACGATATCCGAACTGGATCTCACCTTTACCAATTTCCCAACATATCAAAGGGGAGGACTTGGAAAATTGACAAATTTAACTCGAATCAGCCCTACTACACTGGAAAAGTGGACTTTTTTGTAATCAGGACACAAAACCACGACTCAGTGATAACGCCGACAGCAAGCTCAAGAATATGATACTCGGATACAGTGGCTAAAGTTCTCATATAATGTAAGGTGAAAGCAAAAGGAGAGATGTAAAATCAAAGGCCGTCCTTGTGATATGAATTTGATTTAAAATTACTAATATCATGGTGATTTGTCTTCATGTAACTTTCATGCTTTTAGATATTTATTCAAATAAAAATTATATTTGTATAAACATTTTATAAAACGTATATAAGCAAGTCACATTCAAAAGTAAGCTCGTTCAATGATAATTATATTGGGGAACGAGAAACGCTTTGCGGTATAAAACTTTATAAGTTTTACATTGAAAATATTTAAAATATTGTAGTATATAACATATACTGTAAGAGTTAATATATTTTCAGTGACAAGAGCGTAAATTCAGTTCTGTTCATAATGTTTTACTCATTTAACTCATGTGATTGAGAGGTCTACAGCCATACTACTCTCCTTAATATCTGTCACAGATTCCAAGATTCAGAGAGGGCGAGTTTAATAATCTGTTTTTTGAGATCCACTCAATTTTACTCCAGTAAACGAAAACTGAGTAAGAAAGTTTTCTTAGTTAATTATTTAATTAAAAATAGTTCTACTCAATTCTTACAGAACACTGACTGTATGTTTTCATGATATACATACCAAGAGGGAGATAACTCATTTAATTAAAATGAAGCTGGAACAAATTTAACTCTTTGGAGAAGTTTGCATGCAGATTTAATTACTGGTTAAATCAGATTTGAAAGTAAGTTTATTCAAAGAGCTTTTATTTTAAATCGTGCATCTTCTGATCTCAAAAAGATGTCAGGAAGCATTTTGTCTAAGAATAAACTCAAGGTCGTTAGTTGAAGAGATAGTTACGATGCAATTAAGTCATATTACGATATAATTAGTTAGAATTTTTTTCCAACATTAAGAGAGTCTCGACAGATATTTTTGGATGATATACATCTACAATTTTTTTTCATGTTATACATGCAATTTAGGAAAGTCATAATAGATATTTTTGGATGATATACGTTTACAAAGTGTTTCATATTCTAAATAAAATCACACTGTAGTATTTCAAAAAAGGTGAATTCGATATTCTCATTAATTATACTCTCAACCAGTGGTTCTCAATATTTTTTGAAATTAAAGAACACCAATCTGTGAAGTTTCTTTTACTCCGAACACTTTTAATACAACATAAGCTATTAAAAACCAGAGGTGACCAATGTTTTTGAAAGTAAGAGTTCAGTGAGTGAAAGGGCATTGTTTGCAAAAATAATCCTATTATTGAAGAGAAGACAAAGAAAGGCGGAACTGTGACGCCGTTATATATTTAGCCGTTTCTGCTCAAAGTGTTAATTTAGCTAAATAATAAAAATTTTTATAATGATTGATGTAAACATATTAACCTAAAATAACTTCAGATAAACTTTTTTCTCATGAAATTGAATATTTTATTTAAAGCTTTCCTCTACTGGCTTTTTTGATTTCGTGAATGTATTATTAATCTTATGGAGTTTCCACTACTGTGTTCAAATTTTTACTATTTCATCCATTTGAATGCAAAAAAAGACAAATAAATGCTTAAGCCATTCTCCCTCTTCTGTTTTAAACTTCCAAGACTATAGCATTCTTTATTTCAATATTAACAATAATTGAAAATCCTGCCTCGTTAATGTATGACACAGAAAATAATTGTTTTCGTACTTTTTAACAACACCCATTTATTCTATTTAACATTTAATAGAGATCTGGAATAAATCACAATGGATTCTTCCCCAGATTATGATTGTGACGGAATCTGCTTGGAATTTTTTTTACCTGTAGTAAATGACGTCATTTTTATAGTCATTAGGAGCGTATTAAGTTTGTGATACCATAAATATAACAAAGTTGTTTAACTGTTGTCTTAATTCACGTTTGAATATTACAATCCCACAGAATCATTTTACATGTGACTGAATTTTCTCTTTAGAAAGAATTTTTAATTATATGTGAATTTCTACAAGAACATTTGGATTGGCTCAACGGAACACTAGTATTCCACAAACTGCAACCTAAGTATACACACACACACACACACACATATATATATATATATATATATGTGTGTGTGTGTGTGTGTGCGTGTTCATATGGTGTTCAGTGGAATCGATTGCTAATTAGCTTGCAACTGTCAATAATTCTCCCAAATGCTAAATCGGCAACATTTTTGGGATGGGCGACTGCGGCTCTCCATCAAGTTCTAAATGTGCTCTATGAGGACAGCCTAGTTAACATGGACAGTGTTCGCGATGTTTGAAGACAATTTATAGGAAAAAGTGCCTTGTGCACCCATCCATTATCTAAACATACACAGGATGGCATAAAAGGAACGTCAGAGCAACGAATTGTACAATTTTGTACATGTGCCATTATGGTGTATGGGTACCAAGTTTAAAATCTAATTGAACAGGATTTAAAATGATACAGTATACAGGATAAAGACTATATTTAGTAATGCGCTTTAGTTTCGACATTTCTTTCATTGATTATCAAGTTTTATTTTTTTACATATATAATCAAAAAATATTTGCATAAAATGTTACATTTCTTCAAATTTTTTTTCTAGCAAACTCATTGACATATATCTGAGAAAAATGTCTTTTTTATTGATTTATTACTTTCTCAGTGACAAATGTTTGTTTTACAATAGCATTAATAATGATAAAAGTATAAGTGGATCTAAAGTCATGTAAAGTTCAAATTTAATGGAAAGTCAAATGAGGTTATTAGTAGTGGAATTTTTTTCCGTTGCATTAGGAGTAAGTTTTATAATAGGATGGATAATAAATGAAATATATTGCTTTAAGAAAAATGTCATAGAGATACAAGGGTCACATTCAATAAATCTAAGAGATGGCACTCGTAGCATCGAAAATGATTTATTTTCATTAAGCATCCTGACTCACTGCACAGCTTCTGTCTCAGTTATTTTCATCACATTATTTCATTGTTATTGTCGATTGAAGCAAAAAACTTGTGTTTTCATAGAAAAATGGGAAAAAATTAGTCTCGAGAGGTGATTAAGCATTTATTCTTTAAAAGGCTACACACCGAAAGAGATCAAAGCTGAGTGAGATGAAGGCATATCTACTCCAGTGTTTGTAACTGTTTGAAATTAGGTGTATGAGTTTGAAGGCGGCAGTACATCCATAACAGATGAATGTCTTTCGTTACGTCCAGTGAAAGTAACTATTTTTGGAATGATTGACAAAATCCACAATATGGTATTGAGTGATCGACGAATTAAAGCACACGAAATAGTTCAGACCACTAGTATACCACAAGGTAAAGTGTTTTCAATTTTGCACGAAAAATTAGGTGTGAAAAAAAAAAACTCGGTAATATGAGTGCAGTGTTTGTTTTCAGTGAAAAATAAACACAGTCATGTAGTCAACTTTGATGCTATTTTAGCTCTTTATAGTCGCAATCCTGAAGAATACATAACTGTGGACGAAGCGTGTATGAACTATTTCACTCCAGAAACAAAGAGAGAATCAAAATAAAGGGTGTTTGAAAAAAAACGAATTCTGAAGAAACCTAAGATGATGGACATGGTGATGGTTTTAGTTTTTTTGGAACGCGATCTACGTTGACTACTCAGAAAAATGAAAATATATAATTTTTAAGTATTATGCATCGTTATCGCACGGGGTAAGCGAAGAAATTAAGAAACACTCTCATTTAAAAAAGAAAAAGACTCTCTTCTATCAAGACAATGCGCGGGTGACACCTGAGCAGTTTCTATGGCCAAAATCATGGAATCTCCAGGATCACTTTAGCATTATGAGTACGAATAATTCGCTGGACAAATTATTTCTTTTAAAATTTGAGATGTGACAAACGACACTCGATGTTATATTATCTGAATGGAAATGCAATAAAATTTTTGAATGCATTTATATTGTTCACAAAGTAGATATCTTTACCCTCTGTGATGATTTAGGCTCTATTTGTTCAAATTAAACATAATCTTCTGAATTGCTCCGGTAAACCCAGATTTTCAATACTTCGAACTAGCTCTGGTCTCATATAATCCAACTCTTAGCAAAAGTTTACTGTAATCAAAATATCCGAATGAAATCATTAAAAATACGCGAAAATGAAAATTATTATATTTCTTAATCTTTTCCCAAATTTTCACCCGTCCTTTCGTTCGTACACGTAAGTCTGTCTATTTGGGAACATTTATCTCGTATATGAAGACTTTTTCTCCTAACACTTTTCATTAAGAACTCGGTCGATTCTATATTTAGGAGGATCAATCTAATAGAAGAAAACTTTTTATTCTGTTAGAGATAATAATTCCGTTTTATGTTACTCCCTGCGGGTATTGATTCTCGCAATGCATCTGGCTAGAATATCTCCCACGCGGTAGAGTATTCTACAGCTGTAAATAAAATATGCACTTCAATTTTATCTTTCATTACTCGCTTGAATATCAATTCCCGATAGGTTTGGATTTCTTCTGAATTATCTTAAGAATAAAGATAACTGTAACGCAGTATTTGGTCATATATTCTGCAAAAGCCTTCTCTTTACGTCAAACACTTGCTTAACTGACATGGAAAACCTATATATGCCTCAGATAGGCAATGATAGTTAAAACTGTTGAAATTTATTGCGTTGTTTAAAAATTTTATGTGGTTATATACCGCATTACTGGTGTATTTCGATGAAATCTGAATTTCAAGAAAATATTCAATAATCTATCTCTTACCAATTCCCACACCCACATATCTTATATACCGCATTTTTTTGAAAATGTATGTCAAAGATTATAATTGGATACAGAAATTTGGAACTTCTTTTAAAAAATAAATGTAATAGTTTTCGAGCAGAATTAAACTATTGTCATTTTACATAGAATATTCTCGGTAAATGTGAAGAAATTAGAATAAAAACATTCGTCTATCAAACTTTGATAACATGTCAGTAAAATAGGTAAAACCATTGGAAGAATAAGATAATATTATAATCAATCATATATATATATATATATATATATACATAATCACTCTCATCTCAGGGCAGAAGAACTGAAATAATTTTTTTTTCATTTTAAGAAATTTTAACTAGATTTCATTACTTCAATATTATTATCCTTATCAACAATAACAAACAATGTGATTTCTAATCAATATTGAATGCATATCCTTACAAAACATTAGAATGAAATCATATCATTCCGAACTTGCTCACTTTCGGTATAGATTGAACCAATATAATTTCTTTTGAAGTCCTTCGGTGTGATGGGTTTAGCAGGTTTCAATAGCTAAACATTTCATATTTATTTGAGTTATCTCTAGATGCTAAGCTCTTAAATTTCTTTAAGAATAATTAAATCATAATTATAAAATATCATTTTACTAAATTTAAATGCCACTTCTCAAATTGAAACTTATTTTTCGAAAACCTGGACAACAACTTAGAATAAATTACTTACGGTTTTAATACTTCGTAGATTAAATGCATTTCATTTGATTGAAGAAAAATCGTTAGTTAAGACTAACTTAAGATTCATTTTATAAGTGTTTGAGATTTCGACACATAAACATAATAATAAACAAAATTTAGGTTCGATTTAATATTTCTTAAGATCTCTCCATCAATCTCAATTCTTAATTGGAATTAATTCGTCATATTTCTACGGTTGCTCTTTTATAAGATATGCAATGTAGTAATAGTTCAGGTGTGGTCTTCGTCATATTTGACAATAGTTCTGAACGACAGATCATTCTGTAATTCAAAAAGTGAACTAAAATGCGTAGTTGCTACCTCTGAACACTAGTTTAGGTTCACAAATTCTTGTGCAACTCTGGAGTGAACGTACTTAAAGATTTGGTCTTTGTCATTTAACCGTAGATCTGAATGTCAATAACTATAAACTGAACTCACGAACTGTTGCTTTTAGATTTTAACTTAAAACACATATTTATGCTCATTGCAAAATTTCGTATACATGTATTCAAATGTTCTGGTAAATTAGAACACAAAAATATTTTTATTAGTTTATATTCTCATCAATTCAGATGATCTTGAAGTATTTAGAATAAAATAACAGAATTCCATTCAAAAGATAATAAATGTATTTGCATTTAAGACACTGTTGATCATATTCCTAAATGAAAACCCTCAAAAATACTTTTTATCAGTCAGTTTCAAAAACCCACTAACGATAAATTTTATTGGATATCGTCTAGATTTTAATCGGATAGAAATACAACAGCGATGCTATCTATAACCCTATACAATTCTTGATGATACTATAGATCTCCCCAGATTTAAATATAAATACATATCTCAATTTTTGACCGGTATTTAAATATTATCCACCTTCTTAAAATACTTCAAAAAAGTCAAGTCTATCCTGAAATGGAATTCAAGTGTGCAATAAAAGGTAAAACTTATGTGAATATTTTATTTGCACCTGAATAGCACTTTACCTCTTTGGAAATATTCTAGTCTAGAGTATTAAACTAATTCAAAAATGAAGCAGAAGTATCTCCGACCGAAAAATGTATTTCCCTTTTTATATGTCGATCATATCTCTGCTACCTGGAAATACTCCGACTTTTCAACTGAGGTATTGATAATTATAGCGTGTAGAACTACTTTTTTCAAAAAAAAATTACATTTTGTGGTAAAGTAGTGGGTAAAAGCACCGGAAAAGGATGAAAGATTTGAAAGTTATTCCTCTTTGATTAAAAAAATAGCTTCTTTTTGCACAACAATTAAATAACAGTTCGCCAAATTTCTCAAATTTTTATATTTATTAATTTTCTCTTAATTCTTTTCAGAAAGTTTTGCTATTTTTTTCCTTTACCGAATATATCTTAATATATTTCAATATGGCTTATGATAGTCAAAATAAACAAAATAATTAAAAGTTCATTAATTGTTACAGTAAAATTGCATAAAGTCAGTTATTAAAAGAATTATAATGTAATATACAAATTTTGTAATAACTATTATTATATATATTTACACCAATATTTTCTAAAATTTGAAAAGTAATGCAACAAAAGAAATATAAAATCACATGTAGTTTCTATTCAGTAAAGGTAACATACATTAAAATTCATTCGAAGTAAGCATTTTGAAAAGGCAGGGGATCTCTAATATTACAAAAATTTTATAAATCAAACATGCCTAATAAAATGTCAGTATGAAAATGTAATGATGAATAAATGAACCGTATTTTTATCTAGTATTTTCTGTTTTTGTAGTGTATTATTCTTCCTGGATAGCAATTGATTCGGACGAGTTAATGTTGGTAAAGTAAACTTTGTGGTAGCTCATTCTACCTGTATTACTACATATTTTATCAATCAAACATTGTTGCATAAAGAAAATTCGATAATTTCAATCTCATGATTTAAATTTCCTTACGAGACTTAAGTTAACTGAAACATTGAAATACTTCGGATTTGTATTTTTTTTAAATTTTACTTTAAAAAAAATAAAGGTTGCTTCGTTGATTCAATAGATATATTTTTTTTTGTAGAATTTGATAAGCAGAAATTTTCAAAATCAAATTTAACAAAATGTAAACAACTCTAGAGAGAAAAATAATTGCACTTTCTTCAAAATCTTCTTCATACATAGTGCAGTTATTTTCCACATTATAAAAATGTGTATAATTTCCTACACAATGAATTTAATTGTATTCCAATAAAAACTCCACATTTCAAGTATTTTTATATAAATTTTGAGAAATTTGAATATATAAAATGGGGAATTTCCAAAAGTTTATTAAATTCAAACTTTAAAATTGTAAATCAGTTAAATTTTTAAAATATAAATTCAGCAGAATTTATTCAAGATGTACCTTAAAGTACGTACGTCACTTAAATACAAGTATATACTGTTGATTATGAATTACTCATATATAATTATATTTATGTTTATAAGTGTTATTTTTCGTGCGCAAGCAGTTACTCAACGAAAATATCTGAATGTCAAAAAATGACAATCCGTGCTAACGTGCGTTGTGATTTTAATTTTAGAAAGCAATAATTATTTAAACTTTACTTAAAATAAGCTCATTTTTCTTTGTGTACGAGGTGTCTCACTTACATTAGAGCATTCTCATAAATTTTGGTACAATTTTAGATTAAAAATGTCGGCACAAATAAAGAACATGTATAAAAATAGTAATAAACAGTTCGATGCAAAGTTTTACAAAGAACAGATTTAGCCAACCAAGGTGCGCGATTTTTTATAATAATCATTACATTCCTCCATTAAAAATATAATAATAAAGTAAATGATGAAATATCAAGAAATGGACAATAGTAAACTTTTACGATATCAAAATCAAAGGGAATGAAAAATTATTAGATTGAATATATTTAAGCTACTTGTTATAAAAATTTAAGCAAACGATATAAAATTAATTTATTCATTTTTTATTTCTATGACTGTGATAGATATTTGAATAATACGTTTTCACTAGTGTTATTACAATAACTGACTTTTACTAAAAATAGCTAAAATAAACAATTTCAAAATAGTACTATGTGATATTGTTCCGAAGAAAATATTTCGCCAAGTGCTAACTTTTAATAAACAATTATTAAATTATTCAATTAAATAACAGAATTAAATCTAACGGTATAATTTTGTAGTGGACAATAATATTATTTTCAAACGTTATAATTAAAACAAACGATGAATTAGTAAATTGAATCTATTTTAAAATAAATTTAATTAATGCTGCCGTAAAAAGAATTAATTTTTACCTATGTTTCATTTCAATGGAATAAAAAAATATGAGAAATTTATTATGACACATTTTTAAAAATTCAGTGAATTACTTGTAAAAGCTAGCATCAAAATATATGCAAACACTTTTATGATACAATTTTGAAAAGATCTTGTATGACCATTTTGAGGTTGACTAAAACAATAGCCATTAGGGAAGATAATACCAATCTGCCATTTAAAGGATTGAAACAATTTTGAGAGGAAACAAATAATAGTCCAGTTTTTCTGTCTTTTACCTCAAAAATTTCCCCCCTGTAACAAAAGAGTAATCGATCAAATGTGACCTCACCTGATCATCTCACCTGATGTCATACACGGTAAATGACCATGGAGCCCAAGCGATTACATGCATTACAAAAGAAAAAAGAATTCCTAAAACAACCACAAAAATGCTTATATACATTTTGAGTTGTACAAAATTTCTTCATACATATTCAACTATTCAAACATTTTGTATTAAGTCCTATACTTCAAAACTTATTGAGATATATTCCAAAAATATTAATGTTAATCAAAGACATTGTTTAACAACTAATAAAATAAATTGAAAGAAAATACATGTATAATAATCAAAATTATCAATTTATTAACAGAAACGTTCAACTTTCCATTTTGAATTCATATCGGGGATACTGAATTCAGTGTCTCTTATCATTGACTGAAATTTGTTACTCTGTGTTTGAAATGCATCCTTCAATATATTAATTGTAAGACTTTTAACTTTATTCTCATCCAATAGTTTAAATAGTAACAATCATGGCAAAAAGATACTTTTCTGAATTCAGAGACCATGCAATTTGTCTTTGTCAATTTTTATTAATCATTAAACGTATTCCTCAAGACCGACGACCAACATTTTTCTTAAAAATCCATTTCACAAATCTATCGGATTTATACATGGTTCTGAAGGCCAAACTCATTTGCTTTGCGCATAGACTGTGAAATTGAAAATTTATTCGATGCCGTTCGCTTTCGAAAGTTTAGTTTTTGCTGTTTTTTTCCCTTTTTGATTCTATTATTCGTTAAGATTCACATGCTTCGAATATGTTTAGCTGAATGGAAGGAGAAAAGATCGACAAATGGAGAGAAGATCGACAAATTCCTTACTTTTGCACACCGATGGATAAAATTTTTCACCGTTACTTCGGATAGATTTTGTTTTCTATATTCTTCAAAAGAATGGATAGAATTTCTTTAACAAAGGGCTTTTTGAGTGAATTTCAATTTTTCCAATGCCTTTTAAGACGATATATGGTAATGAAAAAATAAAAAATGGTTCATATTTTTAGAGTATTCCTTGAGAATAGACATATTTTTATTGACAATTTAATGTATGTTATATTAGAATAAAACTGAATTAAAAACTTCTTAGTTTTCAAAGTGATTAATTCTCTGAATAGAATATCTATAAAGCGTAATATCAAAACAGCTAAGTAGAAATATGCTTTATAAGATTATATATCAGGTAACAAAACTTGTTTTTTTTATAAAACAAATGAGTTGAATAAGGAAATAAATCCAAACTAATTCTGAAATAAATCAAAATTTTTAAAATTATATGTATATACTTATATATAAACATACATACACACACACACATATATATATACACATACACACACACACACATATACATATATACTCACACACACACATACATTAGGTTGTCAAGTATGAAATGGAGCAAAAAATGCAAATAATTGAATTCGATTTTTTTCCAATATAAACGTTTTATTTTTAATCAAAGTATGCACCCATATTATTGATACACTTTTGCCATTTTAGAGGTAACTCTTTTATTCCTTTGCTGTAGAAGCCTCGATCACGGGAGTCGATGAACTCTTGAAATGCCATTTTGAAAGTCTTTGCAGAATTGAATTTTCTTCCAGATAAAAAGTTGCTTAAATTTTGAAAGAAATGATAGTCAGTGGGGGCAAGGTCTGGCGAGTACGGTGGGTGACGGAGAGTTTCAAACTTCAGCTTCTGTAGCTTTGACACGGTCTTTCGTGCTCCACATGGTCGAGCGTTATTGTGCAGGAAATTTGGAGTAATCCGTTTGGCTGTTTGATTGCAAGATTTCTCATCATTTCGTCTAATTGATAACAGTAGACATCCGCCTTGATAGACTGGCCAGGTTCCATAAAGCCGTGGTGAATGACACCTGATCCAGACCACCAAACAGTGACCATCAGCTTCTTCTGGTGGATGTCTCGTTTCGGACAATGTTTTTGGTGGTTCATCTTTGTCCAACCATTGCGATGAACGCTTACGATTATCCTACACAATCCATTTTTCATCATATGCAACGATTTGATTGAGAAATGGTTCGGCTTTGTTGCGAGAAAGATGACAAAAATATGCTTCTTCCTTCTGTGCAGCAATTAATTCATGCAGTATCCATTTGTCCAGCTTTTTCACTTTACCGATTTGTGCCAAATGAGCCAAGATAATTTACTTTGATACATTGTACATTAATGATAATTGACGTGCACTTTGGCTGGAAATCACGGTGGTTTTCAGGACGTCATTATCTATGTGAGTCTTGGGTCTACCATGTGGTTCATTAGAAAGGTCGAAATCTCCCGAACGAAATTTCTTAAACCAACGGGCTACAGTCGCGTTTGTTGCCACTTGTATGCTGAACACACTATTGATATTGGCGACTGCTTGCCGTGTTGTGATTCCACGGTGGAACTCATACTTCATCAACTCATGAATTTCCCTGATTTTATGGTCTCACTCAGTCCCCTACACAAAAAAAATTGCAAATTTTTTCAAACTGAAATATGAGTTAAAAAGAGGAAAAGATATACCTTTCACACGAAAAAAAAATTAAGTCAAAATACGGCGTCTAAATGAGGTTATGATGTGCAATTGAAATAAATAACACGAACTTTGCTCCATTTTATACTTGACAACCTAATATATATATTTAGGAATTATATAATGTATTTATTATAAATAAAATATTTTATATAGATATTTCCGAATAGTAACGGTGAATTTCATAGTATTCCTGTCAAATCTTCTCTGAAGATATTGTTTCTTAGACAAAATGTAGACTGCAGGCTTTGAAAACGATTTCTTGAATGTGTTAGTTTAAAATCCCTTTAGAATTTTACACTTAAGTTCTTTAATTCACCATTAACAAATTATTATTGAAATCTTAATTCCTTTTGTTAGTAGACCTACCCCAAACTGCGACTGAATAAAATGAAATATATAACACAATTGTCCGAAGATTTCATGCGGGATTACGCGGGCTTGATATATTTTTGTCGTGACATTTTAATGTACTCATTTTGATACATACATTTAAAAGGAATTAAATATTCAGTTGCAGCTGAAAGCTAATTTTTTAATTACGTAACTGTAATCTTGAGTTCAAACTTATTTAGAATTGAGTTATTGAATATTTATTAATATTAAAAGTAAATTTCCCCCTAAGAATTAAGCCAAAGATAAAAATAAAATTACCTTATTCTAGTACTTAAGTATAATTTCCATGCGATTTTGATATGATGCAGTTTAATCATCCTAAGTTTGTCCTTAATGATGCAATTAGGAATGATTAAATTAAATAATATTTCCTTTTAATTCATATCAAAGATAATCGTGGCGGCTTTTTCAGAAATTATTAAAAATTAAAAGAAAAAAAACAGATATTATTAATAGTAAGTATAAAATTCTATATTTTGAAACAACTACAAAGTATTTAAGATAAACGTTAGCGTAAAAATTGAAAGTACTATTTATTTGCAGAATAAATTTGATCAATTCAGTTACATCATTTTTTAAATTAATTTGTATTTAATTAATGACCACTGTCAATCAAATAAAAATTTCTTAAATTTATGTCTGTACAGTTTCCATGCAATTGAATCACAAGGACGTATAATAGAATAAATCTACTTATATTTCTGTTTCGTAAAATGTTAGATTTTATTAAAAAAATATTTATATTTAATGGGTCTTATGTATAATAAATGCATAGTAAATATCGTAAAGCATATTTTTTTTAATAGAAACCTATTTTCCTAAGTGATACAAGAAACTAAAATTATCAACATTTCATAACATAAAATATACAAAAGTTTTGTGAAATGACTAATTATTAAAACATTTTGAAGTGTGTTCATATTTTATATTTTCCAGATGTTATACTTAAACTAATTCCGAACACGTTTATAAACTTGGGACAAAATCCTAAAACAGCAATCAACGATTTGAAGTTTTATTGATTATCTGTCAAGAGGCCCTTTTACAAAGTGATACATCAAAAATAATAGTGAAGGACATCACTATCAGTAAAAATGAAACTTCATTAACTCAAACATTCTGATACGTAATTGGGTATGTTTATCTTTTTTTACAGCCTACGCCATCGGTTTTCCCAGAGCAGATGACATGCATGTGGAAAGAATTATGATCACAGTTAAGATAAAGTAGGCAAGATCGATGTTTGAAACCTAATCTAAAGGGATAATCAAGTTAAGTGAAAATATCTCGGTCATCCGTAGGAAAAATAAATAAAAATGAAATTCTTTAGTTTTTAATTTACTTGAATGTTAAGCAACAAACGAATTATAGATTTTACTTTAGAATTAAAAAATCTTAAAAATACTTTCCGAAGAATGAAATAATCTTAAAATTACATTCATTTTTGTTATATTCATTTACTTTTTGGATAATGGAAAGTATTGATACACAAACATTTTTTTATATACTAATTTTTATATACGATCTTTTTTAAATACTAATTTTTTTCACTGCAATTTTGACTTGGAATTCCTTCATTATTCACATAATTACCAATTATATTTACCTTTAGAACACCAGTGTCATACATTTATAAAAAAAATTTCACAGATAATTAGAAATTCACATCGCTTAGATATTTAAATGACCTTATAATTTTTCAAATAAATTTAATCCACGATTTGAAACAAATTTATCGTTTTATCCTTCTTATTTAAATCACACTAAAGTAATATAAGTTCTTATGAAACATTACTTACATATTACCTTACATTAAATTGTAGATAAGTGGATTATTAGTAATATTTTTGACAAGACGATAAATTATTTCTAATAAATATAGTTCCTTTCTTCCAAATTAATTTAATCTTAAATATGTTTCGGAACATAATGTATAATTTTCTCGGGAATATTAAATTAGTAAACATGACTTTAAATTTTCAACATGATTTCAATAATTTATTTCGTACTTTGTTTAAGGCTTATTGCCCAAATAGCTTTCAAGAAAAAAATTAAAATATATGATATTTACTAAATAGATTAATTTTGTATAAACAAAATAGAACAAATCTCTTATTTTTCTTTTTTTGTATTTAATTTCTTTTGATTTTGTTTATTTTTAGAATTTTTAATATTTTTATAACCTTAGTTAAATAATTTTTTTTAACTTTTCGAATACTTTTAACCGTTTTTCTTCATTCTAATTCTCACTCAGAGGGAATGACATTGTTATATTTAGAGTTCTTAGCGTCAATTGTAAGTATAGGACTAAAATGGCGTACCAAATATATTTAAGAACGAGTTAATTATAATTTAGTCTATTTCCTAATTTTAATTATGTTTTTATGTATTAGAACTAGTTATTTTTTACGTTGTATTTTCCATTAAATTGATTAAATTAGAGATTTTCTGATATTTTT
>BMAW01009574.1:112463-142333 GCA_019974015.1 Nephila pilipes | reverse complement strand
GAATGATTTTGAGGAATAACTTTTTCTTCCGATTTTTAAAGATATCTTAAAATATTTTTCAGAACCGGTGGATTCACAAACGATTTTTTAAATTAAGGGTAAAAGTATTTTTTTTAGAACCGAAAAGTTTTAATTCCGCAGAAGTATTTGTTATTTTTTTTTGCTTTATCAGATGCACTTTATTGTATTTAAATAGATCAAATAGTAAAGAATTTAGGGAAAAGGCAGAAATTCCATAGAATTAACATCACGTCCACAAAATCAAAATGGCCTGTAGACGGGAGCCTTATCTCATGCGTTGTGTCATTCTGATCAGTTTTCGAGTTATAATCCTTCTCCTTTCAACAGACTTCAGAGCACTTTCAAGAAAAGTTCCATGATTTCAGGTTCTTTGATTAGGAGATAATGTGAGCAAATCTGCTCCAAATCCTTAATTCTACCCTTTTTCAAGAGTTTTCCTAATCCGGTGGCAGGTGTCCTTTTCTTCCTCTTGAGAACGTTTAAATTTCTTTTTGCCTCATTATTTACAAGATTGTAGGAGGGGAGAAGGGTTCAATTCCTTAATGTAGGGTTACCCTATAAACACTCCGAAGAAGGGTCCTTAGCGCCAATGGTACTGTTGCACATATCCTATAACATCCTACTCCAAGCTTAAGGGGCTCTGACCCGTCAATGCCTGTTTACCATTAGTAACTCTACACGTTATGAGTGCCTAATTCTAAAAAGTTCTTGGTACTCATAACGCTCGTAAGAATCTGCATAACTCACGTGAAACTTAGATAGAGTTTTACAGGATTTATGCAGGTTTTTACATTTTTCCCTGTCTCTCTCTCGAAGAAACTAAGTTGTCCATAGGTTCTACTTCCATCCATTGTAGGCAAGCTTCCACAGGCTTCGGATAACATTTAATTGTTGCATTTGGGCTCTCGTTCATCCTATTTTTGTACACAGTCTATTTTACGTGAGTTTTTACTTCTTACTTTTTTCAATTCCAGTTGTAATAATTTTAATTATCAAGACTATGTGCCACTAATTCCAAATGCACTTTTTTATATTTTTGTTCCTCAACTTTAAGGTTTTGTAGATTTCCAGTTCCTCTTTAAGATACTCAGATACCTCTATTTTTTTAATTGATAGATGGTTAAGCCGTCTTCAGGGGTATCATACATTTTATTTCAAAAGTTAATTAAATATTTTGCATCGCTTTAAAGCTTTTAAATTTAAATATTATCATTTCAAACGAGAATAATCAAAAATGTTCTACCTCCTCTTTCTTTTGCCACACTTGTGTTATACAGTCACATTGTCTTCCGTATTAAAATCCAAACGCGCAAGTATACTTACTCTTTCAAAAATTCTTCGTACTATTCTTTTTTAAATTCTTTGTCTAACTCCGTAGAATGTACATATTTACATAAATAATTGTCTTTGTCATTTGTCCAATATATATAATTGGACAAGTTACAAATGATGAAGACAATTACTATTTCTACAACAGGTTTACACTAACAATATATCTGATTCCCGTGAGAGACCAACTCTTTCATATCATTACTCTTGTGGTAAGATACCTCCGCTCTAAAGTCTCGATGGCTCCGGCCAATCTCTCCGTTAATGATTATCCAATTCATTGTGGCTTCTCCATTGAGTCTCCTTACTGTTTCGCGCCAGCACCGTCTCCTCGCTCATTGCGCTCTTTAGTGAGTGTGGTGATGTAATAATTCTGCATCTCTCTCTCTCTCTCTCTCTCACACACACACACACACATATATATTGAGGAACAATCAAGGTTAAATAAGAATATTTTTCGAATATATTTTTAAAAATTGTAAGACTTCTTACGAAACATTAAAACATTTCAAAAATAATTTAGATATGTGATAACTAGATGTTACAGGAATTTTATTTTTGATTTAAAAAAAAAATCTTACAACATACGAATGGTATAGTTTTAATAATATTTTATTCTTTAATAACTCCTTAAAAACTATTGTTTACTTCCTGTTAAAGTTTTTTTTTTTAATTGAGATAAAAATTTATTTATTTAAATTATTTTCAGTTTATTAAATATAAAATGAGATTTTAGTTTCATGATAGTTTCTTCAATATTTTTATTTCTTTCGTATTCAGTATTTTCAAATGTTCCTTTCAAATTTGAATAATTTGGAGAGCATGCATTTATTTTTTTAATTCTTGTAATTCATTAATCAATCCCATTCATAATGCACAAAATGTTTTTCTCTGTTTAATTTATTTTACATATAATTCCAGATAGAATCTATATCGTTCCCACATACAGAGATTTTTATGTTGAACTAATTCATGCAAAATCTTTGTTGGATTTTATGAATTAAGAATAATTTTAAAACTACCTGTTATGTATAAGTTTCACATATATTTTGAAAAGAAAACAGCGAAAAATTGAATTGTTTTTAATATTGACAAGATTGAAAATAAAGTAATGTAATTAGTATGTAATTGAAAGAAAAACGTATGAAATACTATCCCAAATGGAAAATAAGATGTTTTTTTTCTACATTTAGAATTAATTTGATGCTTACATTAAACTCTGTTCTTCACAAATACTTGAATATTATTACGTATCAAAAATCCGATCGTGTATCACACATCTGTATATACATATAAAAGAAACACATTTTTCTAATATTATTAATATCTGTCAGGTAACTAAATTTCAAAATAAAAGGAATCAAATAACAAAATAGCTGTAATATTTTTACCAAAAATCAGAATAAAAATTAGGAATTATGATGGAAGTAAAAGTCAATTATTAAATATTTAACTTTAATAAATTTCTTTCTAGATGAAATATATATTTTCATATAAAAATATTAAAGTTGTACAATCATATAACAGAACATTTCTTTTACGAAAAGGACTGTTAAGTTTAAACGGATATACATCACGTATTTAACAATCAATACATTAATATATGTATTTATTGTTGTTCATTTTTGCTGTGAAAATATTAAAGTATTTCATCATCCATAATGACAAGAAATATTAATATGCTTCATTATAAATTGACTATCCGAGTGTGATTATTTGGGAAACATTCCTGGAATTTATATCATTATTATAGCAAATAATTTATTGCTCTGAAGAATTATCAATTATTATAGTGACATGTAATTGATGCGGACAGACTAGGTCGTGTCTCTAGAGTGTCGTGTTACTTACTGAAGAATGATTTCTGTTTACTGATTATGGTTAAGCAGTTTTGGTATGCAGAAGAATTTTTCGTGTTTTGTATACTAAACCATATCGTCTTCTGAGATTACTGATGAAAATATTTGATAAAAATTTCATATCTGACATAAATGATGATTTAAGAATTCATGCATATTAAAGAGACAGCTTTAAAAATAAGAATTAGCAATTGTTACAATTATGTTTCTTTTCTTATTTGATATCCTAATTAATTCTCAATATAACAGAAATTTTTATTTGTCTGTTACTATACTAACGAAAAATGGTTAAATAAATATTTTGTAAAGATATATTCCTTCATGTATTTCATTTATTTTTCCTGTACTGTCGAAACTAATAATGTATTATTAAGAAGTAATTATGGAATAATTATTAAGATATATTTATTAGTTACATAATTAAAATATTAATTATTTAATTACTTATTATGTAAAATTTGAAAGAAAGTCTAGTAAAATTTCATGTACAAAGGAATTTTTTGGAATAAATTAAAAGAAATTGAACATTCAAATTTTGAAACATTTTAATGCTGGGAAATATTTCTATCGTTTCATGCGTTTTTAAATGTTTCTTCTCCGATGAGGTCATCGACTAATTACGTTGGCGGAATTACCTAGGAAAGATTATAAAGAAAGAAAATTAATAGTGTGTTAGATATACAGAATATATGTACGAGAGAGGCTCAAATAGTACCCCATTTTATGGAATTGAGGTATAAGGTAAGGAAATTAGAAATAGGGCACCTCACTAAACCATTGTCCTAGGATCCGTTTTGTTTTTTTCTAAAAAGTCCATGAGTATAATGCTTTTTGTCTCCCGAAAAATCAAAATTAAAACATTTCCAGCCAGTGCAATTGTCATCACCACCTAGATTCCCCAGAAACAACCCGTTTTTTTTTATTGTTACTCGGTTTCTGGTGTTGAATACTGAATCAAGGTCTCATTGAGAATGGCAATCAGATGTAAAATGACTACGACAGCTTATCGAAGCTTTAATTAAGGTATGAAGTACTCCTTTGGAGAAAGTGTTCTGAAATACATTGATATTTGCTATCAAAATATTTGCAATTCTGAAAAATAACGTAAAACTATGAGAAACGCTTTTAATAATCTACTTTTAATTCAAGAAAACTTATATAGAGTGGGAAATATAGTACAAATGGTACATAAATTGATTATCAGAGTAAAGTTCCCAACTCAAAAACAAACAGAAATATCATTATTCTGTAAATTTTATTTTATATATCATAACAATTTTCAGAGATCTACAACTTTCATGATTAAAATCATAGAGCTATAATTTTTTTTACTGTGTTTCGAATCAAATAACAAAAATAACAATGAAAAATAAAAAAAAAAAAGTTATAAATATGCATGATTTATATCTTTGATACTAAACACATATCAATTTTAAAACCAGGGAAGTAGTAGGGATTATTATAAATTATATAAGGAAAATACACACCACTTGGAAAAATTTAAATAATTTGTTTTATAATTTTTTCTGAAATCTTCGTTGCCGTTTGCAAACATTTAAAAGAACGCATTTTGAGAAATATCAAAAATAAATTTTCAAATGTATTTTTTAATAATAAGTATAAAAAATATATTTAAAATATCCCTGGTTTATAAATAACACCTTCTTTATATTCTAACACATTAATTTTTTTTCCATAACAGCTCTTAGTATTTTTTGACGCTGTTTTTTTTTTTTTTTTTCATTTGATCTTAAATGAGGGTAGGCATAAAAAATTATATTATTGTCAATATGTTCGTAAAATTTCAAAGTAAACTAACCTGAAGTTATATTATGTTTCTTTAGAATGTCAACACAGCCCTTGATCCATCATTGAACTGCATCATAGCATCCAAAGGCCAGATTTTAAAGTTTTAAGACACATGAAAATTTCCTTCACTACCCTCTGCCATATAATGCCATTCAAACACTCATTGACATTGGGCGACTTCCCTCGAAGGCACTTTGAGAGAAGTTCTTTAGAATATTGCTCTAAATTTATGGGTTCAATCATTTTTTGTACTTCATTTGATAAACCTTGATATTGTTCTTTGGGCTTTTTGTCCCGTGTTGATAATGACATCAGCTTTCTTTCCCAATGATGCAATACTCAATCATTGGTTTCTTATCACTCGATGAACAATGGCGTAATGCCGCCATAACATTTCGTTGAAGTTTGAGTAGATTGCCTACATTACTACAAACATCAATCATATTGTAGTTTTGCTATCTGTCAATAAAAGAAGCGGTAAGTTTTTCTCACCCAGATGAATTTTTAATTTTATATTTCAGGTAACACAATCTGCCCCTACTCTTTTTTGGACATGTCCGATGCTTTCCATTTTACTGACACTATCTTGTCCATATGTGTCTTTGACGCTGATGAATCCTTTTGAATCCATGTCACTATAATAGTATGAATATTTAAGACCTCGTATAACAATCGATCGTTTGAAGATTCTATTAGCACCAATAGCTTACAACTTTAAAATTGCTTTGATGCACATGATCTGCTTCAAGTATTTCAGATTAAATGCATTTTGTCATTTTTGAAATCTTTCTGCAGGTCGGACAATACGATAACATTATTTTAATGTCCACTACTGTACCAGTGACAAATGATAAATCTGAAACGCATCCATTCAGAGAAGTGTAACTTATTTTCTACCGTGTTCCGTCGACCGAAACAACGTATTCAACTATTTTATTTTTAGAAGAAAGAATAACAAATGCTTCATTAGCTACATTTTACATAGGCTGCTCACTTACATCTGAAATCACAGACATAAGTTGATTGGCAAAGCAGTCTTACTTTACTTGGGTAAATTTAACATAGTACATTATTTATATCCAGCAGAAAAACCCTTACCAATTTCCCACATGGCATAAACAAATTTTGCAGTTACCTAAGGATAGTTTATTGTTTTCTTTGAGATTTCTTGATTCTGTGTAAAGGTCATAATATTTACATATCACACACTATATCTATAGTATTCATGTTTCAACAAACCTTCGTCAAAGCATTTGGGAAACAAAGTTATACAAATACACTTAGAAGGACTTCTAAATAAATTATTCAATAATAAGTTACTGGTTTATTTTAAAACTCTGCTATTTATTCAGCGAAAATATCAAAAATGTTCAACTTTGAAGAACTGGCATTAGTTATTTCATTGCTATTTTTGTTATCATTTTTAATAAAACTATTATCACGAAATTGACATTTCCTTTCAACACTAATTCTTCGTTTAGCATCACCCATTTTAAAACAAAAATAATCGAAGTCTTCAGCTATAAAAAAGGCGTAACAAGATCTTATAACAATGAGTTAAGAAAGCAAAGCTAATGTAAACGTACAATAAAACACTTTTGTTTTTTCCCAGATTCTAGATAAAAAATATATTTAAAAACTTGTTGAAATTTAAATTTTCAAACATTCTGAAAACTCATACTCATATGTTAATTTTTTATTTGTACTATTTTATATTTAAACTATATTTTTTGAAAAATAGAAATGTAAGCAAACATTTTGTTCTAACTTCCTGATTGCAGACACGCACTTCGGTTTTAAAAATCACCTACTGAATAAAACTCAAATCCTTAAAACTTAAGTTCTCAATGCGGTACAAGAAAAATTTAAACTTTATTGGAAACAAAAAAAAAAAGATTACATTTTGAAATAAAATTAAAATTAGAAAATCAAAACTTTAACAAAAATAAAAGCGTATAGATCTCTTAAAACAAAACTCGGAATCGATGCCAAATTTTGTATGGTTATGTTTAATAGATAACAGTACATAATGGTAATACGAATTCATGTTAAGTACAATGCCAGCTGTTGTCAAAAAAGGTACATTTGGAGCCATCTCAATTTAATAGTATTTTCCTCTTATTTCATTAATCATTTAATAGTAATACGTTAATCAGGAGTTTTTTTAATAACTTTTAACCTCTTATAATTACGTACGTGAGATAAATAAATGTTAAGACTCCCTGCAATGCATGATCTTAAAATAATTATAAGAAAAGAAATATTATCATTATTTGAATATAATCCCAATTGTCTATATTATACTCTTCTAATCCTGAATGCAACAGTGTTTTTTATACGCAGTTGTGTGAAATGATAGAACAATTGCCTATTTGATTGTATATTTGATATAGCTTGACTCCATCACAATTTATATACAAATGAATGTTTTCTGATTTGGATTAAAAAATTTTCTTTCTTCGCTCGGAATTTTTTTTTATTATAATTGAACATTTTTAATACCATCATTATTTATTCCATTTACCTTGATGTTTTATGAACTCAGAATTTTATTTCAATTATGGTTATTGTAGCTCTAAATTCTTAATTTGAATTATTTTTTCCTACAACAGAAATATGTGCTGCTCTTAACATCCCAAAACATTTATTTACCTTGAATATTTCGTATACATGTTTCATTGGTTGTAATAAGATGTATTTATCAATTCAGTTCTCCATGGAGTAAAGTTGTTTAAGTAATCACTACGCAACTAAACAGAACACTACTGAAAATGAAGCTAATGAAGAAAAAGGGAAATCCGATTGTTTCTTAAAAAAATTTATAATTTTGCAGGATGAAAAATGAAGGAATTAAAAGCAAGTGTTCAAAAATAAATCAGCACCTGAAAAATTATTTCTGTATAATTTTTGATAGATCTATCTCAGAGTTAATGAAACTCATTCATAAAATATGGTTTATAGTAAATTTTAAATTATTAATTCAAATTTCCCAGATTTCTGCATAAAATTTGTTCTGCATATTAATTGAACTTTGTGTACATAATGTTATAAATTACATTTATTAATGATGATTTGTTTGCTTTCAAGAAAACGTAGATTCAAGTAGCTCACTGTATGGATAAGATAGAGTTCAATTTGCTATATTCAACAATAACAGCCTTCGAAAGGTAAATAAATGCTAGGAAAAGTACACAGCTCTGGATGGTGACTATGTAAAGCAAAGTTAAGAATTCTAAATGGAAATTTTCTTTCTTCTCCGATTATATTTATTAATGAATAAGAATTCACGATATCCCGGTATAGTAATGAAAGCCTTACGATACCGCGAGTTACTTCATTCTACAGCTTTCTGAAAGCAAATAAATTCGCACGAGTAGCTGTAATCAACAGCATTACGTACATAAAAATCATTTAATATTTAGAATAAATATTATCGATACATCTCGGTTATTTTTAATAACAATTAGCGCTTTACGATTACTGCTTGTATGTATCCCTGTTTAAAAAAAAAATTAAATATTCGCTCATAGTCAGAATGGATTGTTTTTCGTCCCTTGAAAATCGAAATTTGTACAATTGCTTATAATTTTTGCTTTCAGCAAATTTCAGTATAGTGATTAACTCGTAACGTCGAAATTTATAAAAGGCAGAATGAATACACACCTATACAATCGCAGAGAATAGATTTATACTTTTTAAATGCTACTCTTTTCGTTCACTGACAGGTTATTGGATCTCTGCGAGTAAAGTCCTTTTTTGTTGGCGGTAGAAGTAGTAATTACAGGTTTACCTTAAGAAATATGTTTATTTCCATATAGATTTCAATAAATACTAAACAACAGAGTTAGGAATGGCTAAGATAATGTTGTTTTGAAAATAGTTGAATTGTTGTATAGTAATTATACTACCGAGCGTAATCAAATAAGCAACTTTTAAATGATATAATTTAAATAACTTAACTCCCATAACTGTTTATTCGAATCTATATTACATAATCTAGATGAATGCTTTACTCAAGGGTTTGGTTAATTAGAACTAAGGGGATATTAATAGCGATAAACGTTCGTTAAAGATTATTAAGGCTTTGATGTTTAATATTTATTAAGATGTGAATGTAATTCGAAGAACTAAAATTGCTTAAAAATAATTTCCTTTATATTGGCAATATACATACATAAAATAATGGAAAATGAAATAATCATGTACAACTATAAAAAGTAATTAGGTGCAACTGTTTTTTTTTTAAAAGTAAATAAAAAGAAATAAGAGTTGTTCAAAATATTTGATGTGTAATTTTCTAAAATAAAATAAAGTTTTTTTTAAATATAACTATGGTTATAATACTTATATTTATTATATTATTGTTAAAATAAATGTAATGAATTATTATTAACAATTAGTCATGATAAATTTATACTAAGACTTTGTGAATGTAAGCTTATTGGCTCTTTATTAATTTATTATGATTTGATTAAGTTTAAATAACGAGGTATTTATTTATTAAACTTCAGTTTTTCCATTATTAGCTAATAAAAGTTTAGCTTATTCTTTATTAGTATCTTAACTATTAATTTATGAATTAAGGTATATTTTTGAAAAAAAAAAATGATTCAGCTAAAAGTTATTTAAATAAAGTTTGATTTAATTTCACACTTCAGCAAAATTACATTAAGTGTATTTAATTTAATTTCTATTCATAAATAATAGTACTTTTTACTCTAATGGTACAAATAAACAAATGTTTCTATATTAGTAATAATTTTATTAAACATATTCAGTAAACCTCTCTTTGTAAAACAATTTTCAATTTTTGTTAATAAAATATTCATTAAAGTTCATTTTCACATTTCTTCTAAAAAATTAAAGCAGTTACTTTGAAATATTTTTTATTGTATTCCTCATGCCTCCCTCTTTTGTTTCTCTTGGTTAAAATATTTTTTTCCAAGTAAGCTGGATTTCTTAAAGAACCCTTTGTTTCTAAGAAAAATTCTAAATTAGATGCTTCTATGCATACGTGGTTACTTAGCAGTGAAAAATATTTTCAAATTCTTTTGTAAACAATTGCTAATTAGTGAAGGTGTTATTTCTTAAAACTAGCAAATATTATCTTAATAAATTAATAAATGTTTTGACAGTTTTAAATAATTAAATAACTGAAAAGCATAACTTATATTCCTAATATGTAAATATACAAGAATTGAAGGTATAGTATAGAATAACATTCCATTTCTGAAATAAATTTATTAATTCAAATTCATTCTTTTCCAATCACCATTAGTACATTTAAAGTATTAAATAAAATTCTGTGCTTTCCCGGTTGTAATGAGTTACGTCTCTATTTTGTGATCGAGAAGTCATTCGATTATAGGAACTTATAATCTTTATAAACATACAGAAAATTATATGTATATACGTATTCAATTTTACATCTTTACCTCTTAATTCACTTCTTCCTTTTTTTAAATATTTGTGTTAATATAAAATGCATTTTTACTTTATGAATCAGATACTAAATTTTTATATTACTGAAAATTAATGCATTTTAAAAAAATGCTATGAAACTTTAAGTATCGAAAGACATTTATGATTATAGTTTGCAAATTATATTTAAAACCTCAAAAGAAAAAAGAAATCTTTTGAGAATACCACCTTAAAAGTTGAATTTTATTATGTTGTCTAGCTGCGTTTAGAATAAAAAGGAGCTTATAGCTTCAACTTTTTTTCTTTTTTGTGAAAAAGGGAAAGTGTACGTTTATTTTGAAGAAACTTTAGCCAGAAGTTAATATTAAAAAAAATCTTCCTCACAGTACATTCAAGATTATTGCGTGGAACTCAACTGAAGAAAAATATTCTATGCATATATAGCACTCTGTTTCTTTTTTCCCGTTTTTCAGTCTAATGCATATGCTTCCATCGGCTTGTTAGAATTTTATACCTTATGCCAGAGAAAAAATTGAAAATAAACTTTTTCGTCTATTTCTTTAGTTGCATATGTGGGAATATATACACGAGACTGTTAGTGGCTGTGACTTTTTTTTTTGCACTTGAAGTAAAGTTCTTTTTTAGGATCGCATACTATATATTCCGAGAGAGAAATATTGCGTCTCTTTCAGTACACGCATTGTTAATAAGTGTGTAACACGCAGAGTTGCTGTATATCTTATATCTTGGCGGAAGTATTTGGTAACGTAGAAAACAATTTTCATTTCCTTGTAATATAATCAGAATTTTTCTTCGAATAATTAATTTTAAATTCCAAAACTCTTGCATCTCTTTAGTTTCTTAAGCACATAGAATCAAAACAAATACTGTAGGATGACCGTATAATGGTAATAACAGAAAACATATTTTGATGCAGAAAATTAAAGAACATTTATTAAAGGAATAATTAAAGTAATATTTTCTCCTCATATATGCTTGTGTTATATAAACTGGAATTGTATAATAAAGTACAAAACTGAAATATATACTGGAATAAATGTATCAAAATATTTAAATTTCTGCTCCAATGTTTCTTTTTGATTAGAAACTTATCAGTATGAGACACAAAGTTATTTTACAACGTTTAAAATAAATTTCGATGAACTTGATATGCTTTCGTTTCTTTCTCTTTAATTAACTTATCACTTGTATCTATCTCATGCATACTTAGTAAAAATATATTACTTGTATCTTCAATAATTGAGATAAATCGACATTTCAATGAAAAAGAAATTACATCTTGTACTCTATATAATATGTTTCTTTTAAAATGAATCTTAATATATTTAATCCTTTTGTGGTTTTGTTCTGATTTTTTAGGTTTTTATAATATTTCACAAGACAAAACTCATTTTCTCTACACACAGACTGCGAAATTGATCATTTTTCAAACTTAATCTAATAAAGTTTTAACATTGGACATGCTAGTTTAATCTTAAAACCTCCAGAAATATATACATTTGTACCCCTTCCCCCCATTTAAATATATGTAATGAAATTCTCTCATCAGAGACGTTATATTTAATCTGTGTAACTGCAATATTTCATATTGCGCTAGCGCTGATAGTAATTGATTGAACAGGAGTAGAAATAATATTACTTTCGATCCTGTGATTGCGTTAATTTATAACAAAGGATTTCGGAAAGAATGATGTGATATTAATTTTGATGTAGGTAGAGCGATTTGTGTTCATATTCCTGTCACTTATAATTTAATGTGTGCATATTGTAAATTGAATTAAGAAAATGTGTAATAATTACTTCATTATTGTCGATAGGCTCAATTCGTTAAAGGGGGAAATCTAAATTATTGATAATTTTCACCAGATATTATATGCTTGTAAACATGCAAGGGGAAAATCGAACATTTTTATAACTAAGAAATATGTTCAATAAATTTGATTAAATATGAATGCATAAAGTGTATGATTTATAAAAGAGAAATGAAAACCAATTATATGAAACCATTTATCTGCTCTGTGCTGTACAAATAGCGCTATATAACGCTATGTTTGAATATAACTACTGTTAGAACATTAAAACAATTTGGAAGAAGATTATTATCATTTACATTCCACTTGCAAGTTTGAAAATATTAAAAAAAAATTATTCATTTTCATTTATTCCCTGAGATTTCATATTTAATGGGCTCATTAAAAATAAGACATAATGAAAATTTACATAAAAAAACAGAGTTTATATACAAGAATTGTCTGAAAAGTCTCCGACATTAACTTGAAGATTACAGCACCCATTAATAAGAGCTGGAGAAAGTGTTTGTGCAACTTTTGACAGGTACTTATCAAGTTTTAGCCATTTCAGACGCGCAGTTGCTGTTTCACAATCGTTTTAGAGAGTCGATGAGAGAGTTTTCGTGAAAATGGAAAAAAAAATTAAGTATCAAACTATCATTAAATATTTGTTTTTGAAAGGCAATACACAAATCAAAGATGAGCTAGACACTGTGTACGAGGACTCTGCACCATCATTTTCCGCCGTGAAATTTGGGCAGCTGAATTTAAACGTAGCCGTATCATCTTGGGGGATGATGAACGTTCGGAACGTCGAAAAAACTCCAACCACTGACGATAACATCGAAGATATGTCTATGTCCCCAAATGGAGCTAGACGACCAGCGAATTAAAGTGAGAGAGATAGAGACTATAAATATGTCTAAAGAATATGTTTGTCACATATTGAATCAATATTTAGGCATGAGAAAGCTGCCCGAGCGTTGGGTACCGTGTTTGCTCAAGTTAGACCAAAAATGTTAATTAAGCGCCTGTTATTAATTTAAGCGCCTGTTAAATCAACAACTGTTAAATCAATTGTTTCTAATTTAAGTGCCTGTTAAATCAGAGATTTTGCGCCAATTAATTACTACAGATGAAACTTAGACACACCATTTAATACCCAAAACAAAAATTCAGTCAAAATAGTTGACTGTATTGTGGGAATCTGCTTAAAAAAACCAAATTCCTTTTATTCGGCTAGGAAAGTGATGGCGACTGCTTCTTTGAGATAGCCATAGAGTTATCTTATTCGATTATCTCCAAACAGGAAAACCCATTACAGGAGTACACTACGCATCAATACTTGAATAGGTGAAGGTAGAAATTGTGGAAAAACGGCCACATTTGCAGAAAAAAAAATCTATTTCATCAAGACAATGCGCTATCTTACACTTCAGTGGTTGCCATGTTAAAAATCCACAAACTATGGTTTGAACTGTTTGACCATCTTCCTTACTCAGATCTAGTCTTAAGCGACTTCTTTTTGTTCCCTGATCTAAAAATCGCACCTCGGAGGACAGAGAATTTTGTCAAATAAGGAGGCATTACCTTTGTAAGCAATTATTTTGCAGTGAAAGACGCCAAGAACTATTTGGATGGGTTAAAGAGATCAGAGTATCGCTGGGAGAAGTGTGCAGATTTACAAGAAGATTATGTAGAAAATTATAAAAATAAATTTAAAGAAAAAATGTCTTGTGCTTGAAACTTATCAGATCACCCTTATAAACATCATTTTATTTGCATATTATTGTCAAATATTATTTATCAAATTTTATTACTACAGTGTCTTAAAGATTTTGAATTAAGAGAAATGTTTTTCTTCTGATATTTATGTTTTACTAATTAATAATAAGCCATTTGCATTGCATTTTGACGATATGATAAAAACAGAATGTGATTATTCATATATGTATACTACACTATATATAAATACTAATTGACAAAAATATATTGAATTAGTTTGAAATGCATTTAAACATGTATAAAACCATCTTAATCCGCATATTGATGAAAAACTTGAAAATATTTATGTTCTAGAAAAAAAAGAAACCTTACTCATTAATATTGTCACCTTATTCGTAATGTCCTAATTTTATTTTGGATTATAAATATTTAAAATTATTTTTACTTGTAAAACTGAATAATTTCAAAAAGTCTCGCTGAAAGAACGCATTTCAAATCTAGTATATTATGCTAAAATTTGATGCATTATTACTCTTAAAATTATGGTTTATTATGCATATTTCATACCAATATAGTATTGTATTTTTCCGATACTACGGAAAAAATACATTTCCAAGAGAAATTAGATATATTCTTCCGAATATTTCTGAAAATGCATTGTTCTGTCGAAGATATGTCGATGACAAGATCCAAATGTAACGATGGCCTCGAATGGAAATTTTCATCTTTGAATATTATCCTTTGAGACCGCAATAAATTGTGAACGCTCCCTGCAGTCGTGATCCTTTTTATTTGAGATGGTAAATTTCCTCGTTTGGAGAAATAAATGGACGAAGATTTGAATAAATCTCTCTAGCAGACATCATTTTTTGATGCATAACTTGTAATTTTGGAACATACATTTCTCAGGAGTCGGATGAAAGCGAATGGGGGGACATAAAGTGAAGTTATATTTTTTTTTATAATAAGGATGATAAAAAGTAATATAAAAATAAAATTGTATGACGAAAATAATAAAATAAAAGTTTCAGAAAGATTTCCTGAATATTTTTGCTTTTATTAATAAAAACATAAAAATATATGAAATAAAATAGACGTTTCACAAGATGCTAAAAATAAAGCAAAACCTTTTAAAGTCTTCCATGATTCCCCAATATCATATTTTAACTCACTTTTTTGCATATGATTAATAGTCTAGTATGTAATGATTAATAATTAAAGGAATAATTTTCATTACAAATTACTCTGAACGAGTTTTGACTGTGTCAAATATTGATAAAGCTAAACTACTATTAACCTCCATAAAATACGTTTCTTTAATTAGTTTACATCATGATAAAATTCCGTGAGACGCTATGAGTAGTTTTGAGTATCAATGTCGTATTTGTTTTGGAGAGGGAAAATTTCTAAATTATATATTTTTTAATAGAATACTCTTAAGTTATTTATTATTATTTGAATAAGGGTTTACTGATTTTATAAAGTAATATTTAAAGGAATGCATTATCTGATCATTACAAAGTTAAATGTAACAGCCCTAAAAATCATCTGCCTAAGCAAGTTTAATATAAATCAAACAATGGTACTAAGACCTGTCGTGTGAAAGTTCAACATTTTTACTTTTTACTCTTTCATTGAATCTAATGATCACATTGTTATAAAACTTTACAGGTATCAACGGTGCAATAATAAAGAAAAGAAATCAGAAACATAACAAAAAAAATTTAAATCCTTTTTTTTAAATGGTACCTCTCCCGTTAGTAATTTTTCACAAATTATAGCTATAGAAACAGTTTCTCTAAGCCACAATAAACAATATTATAAAAATATAAATAACATTACGTTACCAAATGAGATTATAAATTTGTAGAAACTAATTATGAAAAATATTGTATTCTACTAAAAGCTGTAGCGACAGCTGATGAATTAGTTCACAAATAGTACAACTAATATAATTTCGATGTTTTCATTTTCTTTTTAACATTTTTTTAGTTTCGTATAATAACTTAACTGATTGGCAAAATGTTCGCCAACAAAAATGTAGCAACGTGCTAAACTAATGCCTCTAATACGTCCCAATGAAGGGCCTTTGAGCCTCCATAGATTTAATTTGCATGAATTCTGCTATTTTGAAAGAGATGGTATCCCTTCAAGAATAATTTCCATATATCGATAGCGGTTTACTTTTTTAAGATCGTCGCTACCATCGTCAATAACTGTCTTTGAAAGCTTAAATACAAGAATTATATAACGCCTATCCGTTATTAATTTCAGCATTCACTGTTACTAAATTTAAGCAGACACGAATAAGACAAGGAGTTCACAATGTAGTGAAAAGAGTTCGGTTTAGAATTAACTCACTTGGTGAATCGTCAAATTATGAATACGCAGAATTGCTCCTCTCAATCTAAAAGTACTTAGTTTAACTACCTACTATTGTACCTCAACGTGTTTGTAATCTAAATTAAAGGCGATATTAGAGATCGATCTTATCAGCGTATTTGGGCTCGAGCGAGTTAACTTGTGGTGACTGTGAATTTAAGCAGGTATTCTTACTTTTCCATTTATTCTGAAAAAATTCTTTAAACACTTCATTAGCTACGGATGCAGAATTACATGCATCAAAAATGACTTCTTTTTAATTTCACAACTACTATATTCTTGCTATTAACTTCCTAACTCAATCATTACTAACCTTATATTCAATGTTGTTCAAAATATTAAGTAATTTTTTATTAATAATTTTAGTTTGAAAACTATGAAGTTTCAAATTTAATGATAATATTTTAAGTGTTCTATATATTTCTTAAATAAAATGTTTTCACGACGATGCAAAGAATAACTTAATACAATTAAAAGAATAAAGGAGTTTTATTAACTAGCAGCACTTGCGGACTGCAACAACTTTCAGGACACATCACTTACACACTGAAGAAATGTTCTAGTATAGTTTACGTATTTACATAAAATAATATAGAAAAATATAGAAGCTTCCGGATTATGAAGAATAATTTACAATGAGTGACTGCTGTAACTTTGGGGTCGTAGTCACGAATTTGTGGACGGCATTGTTTCCTTCGAATCCTCACTCCCCTCAAGACCCACTATGTAGCGGGACTGATACACGTTAAATCTTACGATGGTTCAAAGTTCTCACTTTGGCGTGGAGAGAAAGTTTTGAGAGCTAGGTGCCAGCTCAAGTTTCACCTTCGTCACACTTGATCGAGGTTCAGAATTATGAGAATCAATAGCGAACATGTTACAGAAAAGTGAGACTAATAACATTGGACTTAGAAGCAACATGAGCGTTACTACAGGTGGACCTCGTACTTCTAAGCCTCCATGGAGCGAAGAGGACGACACACGAGCAGGGCGTTTTCCTTCCTTAAACTTCCACTCTATGCCATTGAGAATATTTGGGACCTCAGCAGATTTAAAGTGCAACCTGTAACATGATGGGTTTTTAGTAGCATCCGAGGTCGAACCCACGTTTCGAAGGAAGAAATGCTGGCAGAGAATTAGCGATTATGAACATTAGGGTATCACATAGTAGTTAATTTTTTTAATGACGCACTGAGAAGCAACATGGGGATTCGAGGGGTATTGGCAATGGACTGAGGAATTTCGAACTTCGGTCAAATGACGAGGACGACATCTGAGCTAACACTTCCGACTCCAAACATCTCCATCACGGCATCAGGAGGATTTGGAGCCTCGACAGGTTTAACGTGCATTAACTCCAGAATATGACGTGTCTTAAGTGGCGTCAAGCCTTAAACCGATGATTCTACGAAACGCCGGTCCCTCGTTTGGGTTGATGACCACTAGGGTACCGCAGCCTCTCCAAGTGCGACATAGTAAACAAAAATCAATAAATAAAAAATAAACAATAAGCGAAAAAAAAACACATTTTAAATCAATGTTACAAAATCCTGATGAAATTGCCTTGGCTGGAAATCGAACCGTCATCATTTAGATTTGAGTTCTCTTCAGATCTATGGCGACTGTTGGTAGAATTTCTTTGTACAGCAACCTAATCGATACTTAATACTATGTTATGGAAACGTTTTGGATATGCTTTTCGTGTAAAGAATGTATTTATTAATATTAGTTAAATTTTGAACTTCATTAGACTCATTTTATTTTTTAAAAAAGAAAAAGAAATAGCTCTCAGGTCATTTTAGTTTCATTCATTACTATGTGCCCTTTTAGAATATTACTTTCAGAACCGAAATAATAGTTCAATAAGAAATTCCTTAAACAGAACAATAAAGTACAATTCATTTCTGGAAATCTGTTGGCAAAAGAATTGATTGTAAAGAATTTTTAAGCTTTTATTTCATATTGATAAATTGTCATGAAGCGTGATGTATATCAACGAATGATTGAGCAAGGAAAATGTAAAAACAGAGGACTGCTTAAGCTACTGAAAATAAAAGCTTAAAATAAAATTTCAATTTCACAGTCTGTGAGCAAAGCAAATGAGTTTCGCTTTCAGAAATGTACATAAATCTGAAAAATGAAGAGACAGAGGAAGGGGATGCATGTAAGATAATTCTATGGTTAAGAATAGAAAAAAAATTTAAGCATTATGTCAGCTCTAGTAGTTTAAATCGGGTCTTTTTTCTCATGTTTCCTTAATTAATTCCAGGTATATTTATTGAATAACAATACAATAAATTAATTTAAAGTACAGAAAAAAAGATTGTATACCGAGTTCTGTAATTAAGTTGTTAATAAAATGTAAAATGAAGAAATCTCTTGTTTTCACTAAAAGTTGATAAATCATTTTCTATATACTAAAATTATTATTTTCAAATTAGCTGTGAGTATTGATAAGAATTTTATAATCGAAATCCATTCAGTAGTATAACATTCACAAATTAGAAAATGCCTTTAAATTAAGGAGTCATTAAATTTGCTTGAAATTAAAAAGAAAGGCAGTTTGATATTTAAGCTCTGATGAGCAACACATCTAACTTTGCAAATATTGAAAAAATATTTATAGTTAAATGAATTTAGAAATTAAATTAATTAATAAATCTCAAAATTATTTGTAATTATTTTTAATGGTCGTGATGCGGTATACACTGGGATTTGTACCAATTTGGTTTTCAGATAATAAGGCTGTGAAAGACAGAAATTTAAGGAACTGTTTTCACGATATTTTTTTTTACTCTTGGTAATATAAAAAGAGAAGATTTTGAAGAAAACTGTCGGTGAGTACAATCGAATTCGAGTATCTATAAAAGGTACTATTTAAAATAACTTTGTAAATGAACAATTACCTTAAATATATTATTACATTCCTATTTGACACATCCCACCATTTATATCGAATTTTTTCTTTGAACCAAAAAAAAACACACATCATTGGTAGAGTTATTGCCTTTTTGTAATAAGTTTAACATCTAGGACCCTACAGAGGATTTCATGCTGAATTTCTGTTATAACAACGCTATTTTATACCTATATGCCGAACATATTAAATTAGTGAAAAATAAACCGAATTTGAGTCATGGAAATGATGTATAATGCAATTTGGCGTTCTTAACTTATATTTAATCCAACATGAGGGTATTTAAAATCTTAACAAAGGTACAATCCTAAAGCTTGACGCTCTAAGAAAAATTGAGAAAATTGTAAAATATATAACTTTTTAAAATCTATTAATTTCACCATTCAAATGTTTTCAGAACATTTTTTGTTTGTGTTTTTGTATAGAGATTCTTAATTTATGTTTAACTGAACATGAACATGATAAAAATCTAGCACCAAACTCAAGATGAAGAAAGAAATAGATAAGTGTATTCAGCAAAATTATTTTCAATAATTTCAAAATTTAGTATAAAATTCAACCAAAAGTAGAACATAGGAATTGATGACACTATTTCAAATATTTAAGTAACCTGAATATTGGAAACTATTTAAAAATATAAATAGTTATTCCTTATATATATTAAAATATGTATAAAATATTCAATTAGTGTACAAAATGCTCAGTAAAGAATTTAGTCACTAAAATTAAATTAAGAATTTTTATAAGTAGTATATTTTAATGATATTTTTATGAGAAATTATTTCATTTAAAATTAAAGTTTAATTTAAAAAATATTTTTAATATTATTTTCCGCTGAAAGTAAGATTATAGCCACATGCAATACATCAATTCTTTAATACTTATATTAAAAATGAGTAACATAGATTAATTTCTCCTGTATTACATATTTAATAAGTTCATTGCTTGAATAATTTTTTTTTCGGTTTCGAGCTTCCATTATATGGGTTTCATTTAAGCTTTAGAAGTGATATGAAAAAACTCTAATATCATGTCTAGTGAATTTTGTTATTAAGCTTCCCGAGAAATTCAGATGGTTTTATAACTTGTTGAATTCATTCGTTTTCACTCTTGAAATTATCTGTTGAGTAATTACAGCTAATAGTATTGGTCAAATTATATTGTACATGCTGGTAAGAAATACTTTTCGACAGTATAATACACCAATCACTAGAAGAATATAATTGATCAACAACAACTTTTTCTTCTTTATTCAAATGAAGCGAGGATACCATATTTTAATCCATAAGGGTGCCACCACCTAGTTCAAAGTCTGATTTCTGTGTTTTAAGTCTACTCAATAACACTTAATTTATTTTCTCCATTATCTTATCGAACCATTTGTATCATGTAATATAAAAGATGACATATATATGAAAATATTTTTATTTTTCCAGTCAATTGATCTTAAAGTTCTAAATTATCCTTTTTTTTTTAAATTTAAAGATATTTAATCATGGTACAAATTTTAAAATTTTTGGATATTGTTGTTTTGATCTCTGTTTTATTGTAGCAAATGAAACTTTCTTCTAGAAGAATCATTCATGTATTCTTTCTGGCTTTACTAGTTCACTATTGAAATAAGCATTTGGATAAAAATATTTATTCAGTATATATATATAAATATATATATTTGACAATTTGTTTGAATGGCTAATTTCGCTAATCATCTTTTCAGAATAAATATCCATTAGTTCGTAACAAATTCAGTTTCCATGACGAATTATAGTTTACTGAGTGAAAATTCATTCTTTATGTATGCTCAAAAGTACATCTAAACACTTCACAAACACATCCAATTAAAAAAATAAATTACCTTTTGAGTTTCCTAAACCTTCGATAAACTTCATTTCTCTTCAGATTTCCAGAAGAAACATTCATACTATTTCGGAAGCTCTGCGGCGAGTAGTTGAATGTGTATTTCTTTTATATCTATATAGGCATCAGATGGCATGATAAATTTATTACTTGATGAAGGATTTGTTTTGAAATAACCAGTAATCATTACGTTCAAATGCTTCAAACAGGTCATTGGCCATATTCCATGTTCTTGTATTTACTGTGTGACCATATCCTATTACCTGTCTTGTCTGTCATTTTAAATGTTATTCTAATTACAAGATTTAAATTTCAACTTATGTTCGAGATTAGACCAAAATACAAGATATCAGGTAAAAGGAGTATGTGTGTGTGTGTGATTCCTATAAATCAAAACCATTATATTTCAAAACTTCTCAAAGTATGTATTTTACACAGTATAACAAAAGGTACAAAGTAAAATATCTGACAGACAGAACGTGAAAATAATAAGCGGAAAACCGAAATATCACTTAAAATTCTCAATGAAAAATAAAATTTGCTAGTTTAGACTTCCTTATGTAGGAACTCAAATCCATCTATCTGAAATTCTAACCTGCAATCTGAATTTCATTCTTTAATTAATACTCTTGAAATTGATAGATGATGGTTTTAAAACCAGACCGTCTCCTATAAATTCACTTTAAAATCTCATTTAACTTCTAAGTGATTACTTTCACCAAATAATTTTGTTTAAAAGGATTTTATGTTCGATGATTATTAAAAAGTAAGATCATTTACCTTTTTATATTTAAAGAATTAAAATTATATACAACGAAGAAAGTCAGTCATGTATGAAAGAGCATATTTACAGTATTTTTCCATACAATTACCTTGTTTGTTCAGGCGTTTATTGTAGGTATATCAAGGAATCGAAGTCTTTTGGGAATGTGATTGTATTATTAAAGTCTCATTCAGAAATAACACTGGTGCTATTGGCTACGGATCTCAATCAAGTGAATGAGGACGACACATGAGCCGACACCTCTCTCTCCATGCCAGCCAGAGGACATGAGACCTCGACCAAATTTAACGTGCATTAGTTCTGCTGCTCAGTGAAACTTTAGTGGTATCAAAGTTCGAATCCACGACTGGATGAAAACAATGCCAACCGCAAGACCGTTAGCACTACCTCAGCCACATCGAAGCTTTTGTAATAAAAATATATATATCTTAATGAAGAACCGAATTTTTGATTTTGAAAGTTTAGATTTCACCTTTTAAAGATCAGGAAAATATATTCTTATTAAAAAGGCATGATAAATGTTTTTGTTTTTAAATAGTAGGAGAATATGGTTAATCCAATAGCTATAATGAAATCGATAGAAATATTGCTGCTAAAATAATAGAAAATTCTTAAGTACACAGTAAACATATAAGTATGGTAGTTTTTTAAATTTTTTAAATTTGATTTTCTCACGGAAAAGCTATATTTTTCCAATATCATAATATAACATAATTTTTCGATCTCATTTACGAACGATTAAATCATTTGAAAATATTCGAAAAGAGATTTCTGTACTATAAAAAAAGACTCTGATTTTCGTTCATTAAAACATTAATTAAAATGTAGTTGTTAAAAAGTCATTTTGATAAAAAAAAAATTAAGGAAATTTCATTGTCTTGTCTATACAATCATTGTTTTTAAGAAACAATCCTGTAAAATTACCGAATGTGTGCAGAATAATACCAAACAATTTAAATTAGAAAAGCAGTGTAAGCAATTACTTAATGGACTTTCGAAAACAAAGACTGCTTCGGAGCTTTCTATACATTTTAAAAGGGGAAGATAATAATAATAGTCAGACGAAAGAAAAGAATATAAAAAGTTGAGTTGTACAAAGAAATAACGTAAAAAATTAATTAAATTTATCTAGTGTTTTTTTTCCTAAGAAAATTACAATACACTTCAATGAATTTTGTACAATGGATTCAAAACGCTATAATTATGAGTATTTCAGCTATAAGACAACATAATTTCCAAATAACTTGAGCAACTTATTAATAAACAGTTCCTTTCTTAAATGTAAGAATCGCATAATAATATGTTAACATTTTAGAAGGAATAAAGCCCTTCTCCGCAAATAATCAACAAAATTATAAATTATTTCCTTTGTTAAAGAAGAGTGAATTTTAAGTTTTTATTTATTCCTGAAAATCTTATTATATACAATCAATCAATCGTCTACTACTTATAGGAGATTGATTGACTGTAAATAAAGTTTATTTTAAAACCAATACTATGGTTCCTGGCGACACATCTCTTGATTTTGAATCTCAGTCAAGTGACGAGGAGGGCATCTGAAGTGACACCCCTCTCTCAAAAATTCCACATCATTCTAACGGGAAGACTTGGAACCTCGACAGGTCTAATGTCAGTTATACCAGCTACACAGCGGGTCTTTAGTGGCATCAAGACTCAAACCCACTAAACCAACATCGTTCGCGACCATGACCATCGGTGACTGCGACCTAATAAAAAAATAACTAATGCGGCAGAAGAAACTGTAACATGAATAATAGATTACAAAAACTATTTTGTACTACACATTTTTCTAAATGTAATTTTATGTATGAGTACTTAATCTTATATTCCAATCAAATCATATCATCAAATTTTCAAATTCATATTAAATTTTACATATCTTCTCAATATGTTCTGATAAATTTGATTAGTAAAACGCACAGCACTTCGCGTTGACATATCAGCATTCTGAATTCCCCATACGAAGCTTTAATGTTTTCTATAATAAAATAATCCATGATAATGAGAGAAATTATATACATATAACTTACGGTCGAGAAAAATTTTTCATTTAAAGTTTATTAAAAGATTTTTGAGATATATGAGCAAATAGCCATTTTGCCCATAGTAAGAAGACAAATTTTGAAATGAAATCTTCAAGTATCTCTCCAAACACTTGCGGTTGATATGATTATAAAACGTCTCTATGATTAAATTAAGAAAAGTAAAAGTAATTCGTCTAGACGACATGAAATGTGAAATCACTCTGTCTATCACTGTTTCGAATTACATTAATAAAACATGTATCTTTTATAATTTATTGAAATTTCATATTGAAGTTTTTTGAAGGTTAAGGGAATTCTTGATACTTCCAATTGCAGTTATGTCTCGTAAAGGAAAAACAATATGTAACCAAGATTTAATATTATATTTACAAAATTTAATACTGATTGTTTTATTCTCTTATTCTCTGTACCTACAAAACCTCAAATTATTTAAAAGAATAATTGCACATAACAAGTTTGAAACTATTCTAAAACTTCAATGCTTTAAAAACTCATAATTTTATTCGTGACTTCAAGGAATGGTTGATTTGGTTTTATTAACGTCGCATTAGAAGCAACACGAAGGCTATTGGCGACGGACCACGTAATTTTGAAACTCGGTCAAGTGACGATCAAGGAATGAAAGTTCACATATTTTTGAAAAATATTTAACAAATAATATGTAATTTTTTTTTACTTTACTTTACCAAAATTTAAAAAGAAGTATATAATAAATTATGCTTAATTACATTAAAACGTTTTATATGTTTTATATAACTTTTTGTGTGTTTTTTATGTTGTAAGAGATGATATTCATTTCAGTTTTTATAGCGAGATGCCACCAAATGTTGAAACATTTATTACTCTTAAATTATATTCCTTGTTTTGCAAGAATCTCTTTGAAATATTATAATATATAATTATCCGGATCTTAAATGTACTCTTACTGATCAACATTTCAACAAATAATCTTCATAAAATACCACGAAGATTGGGCATTATCCATTACAGAATGCAATTAATTTTTACCTTCATTTGCTTTTAACCTTACTCAATGTTCCTTTATATCAAATGCACCTTATTTTCCAGAACTCAAATTCAACGTAAGATGTTTGAGAAGGTATTAAGGTGTCACAACACGATTACATTAGTGACATATTCGCTGATCGTCCGAGACACACCTAATCCAAAACACATTGGAGATAAATTAAGATGCCTGCTTTAGTGATGACAGTTGTCGGTTTAGGTGATTCACCGGCAGAGTAGTTTAAGAATCCTGCTATAGTTTCAGCTCCGTTAACTAAACAGATAATATAACTGAGATAAAATTGATTCAATCTGTTTGTTCGATTTCTCACATAAGAAAAATTCTATTATTGTGAATCAAAAATTTGTGACTGTTAAAGCTCAAAACTCTCGTGAAGAGGGCGCTATTATAGAGTATTTAAATATTAGTAATTTAAAATGCCTTTTGGTTAATTAGTTTAATATTTTCTTCTCGTTCGTGGGGTAGTGAACTATATCATATTTGTTTACTTAAATCTTTTGCTGTAACTGCATCCATAACCAATTTTAAATATAAAATTCTTAAAAAAATAATAACTCGGTAGTTTGAGTTTTGTCTTGAGAAAGTGATACGCTGTAACTTTTTGTAAAATAATGTTTATGTCTAGATGGTTGCTTTTATGAAAATACGTGTATATAAAACAAAGTTATATTCCACTACTAAACGGTTTACTCTAATAAACTAATCCCCGAAAAGGTATTTTAATTTATCACTTGCCCTGTCCCATGATAATAGTAGCAACTGAAGAAATTAATTTGTCCCATATTTATACCATTAGTAGCAAAAGAAAACAAATATAAAACTAAGCATTTACATCAAAAATACAAAATTAAATTAAACAATAAATTAAAAAATGTTTCTCCTAGTTTTCATTTTAAGTGTTCATATAGTTTCTGGATTTCTCAATGATTTCGTTACTGCATTTAAGCCTTTTTAGCCAGGAAGTATTTTTGACAGACACAATTCTACGCATTATCTTTCTTATTCTTTTATGAAAGAAATGGTTTCATGGTGCTCAAAATTCGTTTTATGGATTTTCCTTTTTTACAAAATTTTGAGTAATGTAAATTTTGGAACTTCAACGGTGAAATATGCTGATATAATGGGGTCTCTTATGCTAAGAGGAATATGTCGAAAGTTTTGAAGTTTTTCTCCCTAATATTTGCTTTTAAAGGAAAGTTTTTCAGAGAATCAACATTAGCATACAATTCATTTTAACGATTATTTTAGAAAGCACGTTTCCAAATTCTTGTTATATTCATTCTGTTGTACTTAAATTGTTTTTTTAACTAATATGATTGAAACTTTTCGTTTTTCTTTGGACATGTCAAGAACTAAACAATCGCAGCTCGATTTCTTTTTCTCATCTTTTCACTATCTTTTCTCTCTTACATACTCATCATCTCACTTACTTTATTTGCGCATCTTACTTTTCATCATCGTTTTCATTTGGCAATGGGTTGATATTTAACAAAAATAAAACGATTGATTTAGATCAGCGGATGATATTAGAAAAATAGTTATAATTCGTAATAATCAGCCTATCATAAAGATGAAAAATGTGTCAAAACAAATGAGAGATGTCATAAAACATTGATTTTTTTTCAAGTCTTCGCAATTTTGTGCTTAAAAAAGTTTACAGACACCTTCGCCAGTAATTCTCGTTTAATTCATAGACTGTAATGACTGATATATGGCAACGAGCCAATCGCTCGGCAACCATTTACCAAACACTATCTGTAGTTCAATGATTTAGACAAAACGCTGGGCAGGAGAGCAACTCACCATTTTTTGCAACAATGAAGGTCTGTACAATACCGGCAACATACAGTCGTGTATTGACGTGCTTAAATGTGTAGCAGGACTCGAAGAAAGGGTACAGCTACAAGCCTTAACACATCAGAAATGCAATGGCCCCTATTCAAAGTGCTGTCAATATAAAGACGTGGTACCCGAGACGTGTATCCAATGACAACTTAGGTCATCACTACAGGTGATGGTTCAGTATGACAGTGCCTAATGTAAGCTGGCAACATATGTTCTCTACGATGCCGCTGAAAAACGCGGATGCGAACATTATGATGCTATAAACAGAACCTGGATTCGATTGAAAAGACTATTTCATGTCTAAAGACTATTTTAGTGACCAAGCTTGCTGTTTATTACACCATTGAAGGCACTCCTGTCTGTGAGGTACTCTTATAGTCAAGAGTAGTCTAAGTCATAGTTGTCGAGTTGATAGTCCATGTTACCGCAAATGGCACCAAACTGTTTGTGAAGATATTTATTGTATTGCAAATGGTCCCATGTCTGGACTTAAAGCTTGTGGAATGGTTGTACGATCCATTAAGGCCATACGAGTAACATATCGGTTTTCTTGGCTGTTTGTGATAGAATGCCATTGAACTCTATCAGTGTTCCGTGTGATCATCCCGAACAGATCGATTTCCTATTTTGCAGACAGTTATGGGATCTAGAATGACGCGAACAGCAATTTTGCGATATAAACTAGATAGGTTAAAATTCGATCACTATCAAAGTCAGAAATTTATTAGTAAGCCTTTTTCCTTCGTATAAGAGGTATCTCAACATTTTTTCATCTGGCAACAACATTCAAATGCAGTTTGTGTGTGGGAAACCTGCTGTAGAATTTCTTCATTTAAACACATTGTAGATGTTGCTACCGGTACTTGATTTGTATTAATGCATGAAAAAGCTAATCATTTGCATTTCACAGCATCATGTCCCAGTTGCCTTGCAATTTTAATGTCAATCGTATATTTATATAAATGGGTGTGTTTGATAAAACAGTATACATATATATATATATATATATATATACTATTTTATCAAAAACACTTTCATCTAATTATAATACATCCTTGAAGAGTTTTTCATTCATTTATTTTTCTGTATTTTATCTGAAAGAATTATTTGCCAAATGGATCAAACTCTTAGGGTTTGTCATCATTAGCCAATGTGTTGCTTCTAATTAAGACTTTGATAAACAATCAAGTAACCCAAAGCATTATTTAATAAAAGATTTTGAAATAAATTCAAATTTAAGTGCAGGGAAAATAATTTGAATACGTTATACAACAGCAAAATACAATTTACGTTTAAAAACTCAACTGATTAAAAGCAAATGTAAAAATACTTGGTAAGCATCTTTCCATTTCGATTAAGCAATTTGTAATTTGATGAATTTTTCTAAGAAATTATAAATTTGGAAGAAAGAAAAGAATGTTGAGGAAAGAAAAAAGAAAGCTAATAACAAGTGAATTGCGTGAAATAATTTTTCAATTTCACAGTCTGCGCTCAGAGCAAATGAGTTTTGCTTTCAGAAATATACATAAATCCGACAAATTAGAAGAAGTAAAAAAAGTAATATTAAATAAATGTAAAAAAAGAACTTACATAAATTAGATGTCCGACCTTCAAGTTCGTACTACAATCAGTTGATTGGAATTGAATGATACACTAGGGATAAATTTAGTGGTAAATAATAAAATTTTACATCTTTCAGAGAAGATAGCACAGAAAAGAAAACAGTTTTCACTTTGAAGATAAAATTTAATCAGTAACAAATAGCCTTGAGTCTGATACTAAAACATCCTTAATATAAATGTATAGAAAAGTTGAAAAATGTCCAGGAAAAAAATATGTCTCTTAATAATATTTTATAGCCACTTTTTGGACTTCGTAGACAAGTGATTTTCGCTATCGGTTTTAAAATTATTTAAGAGTATTTCAGAATTGTTTATTTTTTCCCTTAAGCGAAAGTAACAGAAAAAAATGCATAACAAATAACAAAAAAAAATGCCAAAATTCTTTGTCTTTTTTCTTAATTTCAGGCTATTTAATGATACATGCATATTTATTAAGAAATATATTTAAAAATATCTAACAACTTTAAGCCGCCTTAGTATTTAAAAAAAAAAACATATGAATCCATTGACATACAAAAACTCCTTTCGTTTATTTGATTGTCTCACAATATCTTATAAAATGTATGTCCATATTGAATTAGTAAGTTATTTTCTCTCTCACATTTCTTGAAAATAAAAACAATCATTAAGGCATTGTCTTTGAGTCATTTCCCCCTCCTAATTTACATCAAATTTACTCTAATTAATAGGTTGGGAAAAGTCGCATAATTACACAAGTGAAGCATATTGCGGTTAATTTTGAGTTATAAAGACATTTTTAATTAAATAGAACTTAAAAATTATTAAAAATTATTTGATTAAATTATTCAGTAGAACAAATTTTTTAAGATAAATGATGAATATGGTAACTAATGAAAAACATTTTTATCTGAATTTTTATTTTTTAACTTAAAAAATAATACGTTTTATGCTAATTAATGAAATTTCTGGAATAAAAATAAATATGTTAAAAAAGGAGAATTTTCATTATGAATTTGTATTCGGGCAAATTATGTTCTTCATTTTTTTCCTAAACAGGATGATGCGCATGTATAATCCGTTTGTTCACTTCTCCCAATGCGTGCAAATTGAAGTTGTATTATTGTTTTCAGCGGGCTCATAGAAGTTTGATTTTATTTCCGGTGGTCCATCAGCTTTAGTTGTCTCCTTTTTTAAAATATACTTCATAACAATTTTTTTCCGTCTTAATTAGACAAGTTTATAATCAAACCTCTGTGATTTAATTTAATTGTGATGTCATGAGAGCTAAAGTTAAATTCTTTTCAGAACTTTCTTTTGTATGGAGCAGAGTGAGGTGATGAAACTTGAAAATTATTTTGAGCATTTACAGATATATACATTCTATATATATATATATATATATATATATATATATTCTATATATATATATATATA
>BMAW01009574.1:56380-112128 GCA_019974015.1 Nephila pilipes | reverse complement strand
GCACGCACACACACACACACACACACACACACACACACATATATATATATATATATATATATATATATATATATATATATATATAGTATGAAGATGACCATATTGGGTGAAAAATTTGAATTTCAGTAATTAGAGCTAAGGGATCAATAACGAGATAGAGGGATATTGTCAGTGTGAACTTGCTCTTTTAGCTGACATACTCTTAAGGAATCTTTTAGAGTGAGCAAATGTTGGTCTTCTAAACTTCAACTATTTTGATTAAATTTTCAACCCATGCAAACGATTGGGTATGAGATCAATTTGTTTATCATTTCAAAGCTAGATTATTTGGCCGTTCAGGTAGAAAACAGAAAAAGTGCATTCCTATAGTTAAAGAAGCAATTTATATGTATAAAAAGTTATAATATGTTTCTTTTATCATTTGACTGTGATTGTTTTGTGTGTCTAATATTACTTCAGTATATTTTCAGTTATAAGATGACCTTTGAAACAATGCGGGACAAATAGACAGAACAACTTTACAAATTAATAAAATATAGAACAAGGTAAATACATAGAATTAAGTGATATGGCTAAGATTCAATTATCTGCGACTGTCAAAATTATTGATGTGAATAGTCAGGCAGATAGTTTGTATTACAAGTTACCATGTGCAACTATTTTGGTTTTAATTTTATTAATGTCAACTTAAACAACTACAATGGCTGTTGGTGACGGACCTCGAAAATTTGAGACCTGCACTCAAGCGACTGAGGATGACATGCTAGCTGACAGCTCTCTCTAATTTCCACCTGACCAGCTGGAAGGCTTTGGGCCCTGAAGATTTAACGTGCAACAGTTCAGGCTCCTCAGAAGGGTCAGTGGTGGCACCAAGGCTGGATCCCAAGGCTCGACTAAACCCCGCAAGAAGCTTGCGAGTTCAGGACCATGATCAATGACTACAACTGCCACATTGTAGAACAGGAAAGAATCGTTTAATTTTTGAGGCCACCCTACTATAAATGAATGTATGGATTAGTTAGATGTTATCTCCATAGAATTTAAAATGTGCAAGGATAAAGTAAGCTGTGGTTGTGGGCAACTAAGGCATTAAGTTTCTATTACTGTATTTTGTCTCAATATATTCAAATTTCTTATGGGTATAGTCAGATTGATGTATCAAGAGTACAACAATGGAATTAAGAAGATTACAAGATTAGACAAATGGACGTTTTTGGATGCTTTTTACCATTGGTAGCAAATTAAACTATACAATTGGTAAGGTAATTACAATTATAAAACGTAACTGTTTCAGAGTGTTTTTTTGTATCAATATAAACTGAAAAGACTTTTAAATGAGGATAAATATGTTTTTTTACTGCAACCACTTTTCTTTAATTACCCTTTAGCAAATTCGATTAAATTGAATAGTATCACTGGAGTAATGAGATCTAAACAAAAAACAAGTAACCGACTGAGTTTTCTTTTCTTCTACTAGACAAGTTAGGTTCACTCCTTTGGATTTCAAAGAACATTATAACCCATCCATTTGCAAAATCTTACATTCTTGTGTCTGTTATTATGTTAGTTTCCACAACGAGGCTGTAGGTAGTATTGACAAGCGAGAATCAAGAAAAGAAATCACAGATGCCCTAAGTCAATTTCTTATACGGTAGCGTAATGAACTAAAGCTATATTGATAATAATATGTAATGAACATAAATATCAAGATACTCTTCCTTATAATATCATGTATATACAATATCTTAATAAATCCAACTGCTATGTATGTATGCGTAGCATGATACATATGTAATATATAGTAATGTGTATTATATAATGCGATATGGAGATGTTGTATACCACTATATGAATAATGTGCTGTATATACTGCAATACTGATTGATAACTCCTCAATATGATTAATATAAACTGTGCATTGCTATAAATAATGCAATATATAAAATATAATAATTGCCAAATGGCCAAAATGATTTGTGTATAGTGTGCATCACCCATGCTCACATTCAAAGTAGTATTTGTTGATCAGCAACTTAGAGGATTAAATGCTGAGTTGATATATAAACTGTCCTAATTATGTGATATATAAAGTGTATGAGTATAAGTTCATGTGTTAATACAGCAAGGAGATAATTGAAAGTGTTGATGGAGCAATCGACTATAAATAAAATAATGGACCGATTAATTTCTTTAAAATAATTTCAAGTCATCACCTCCCTGCTCCAACAAAGAAAGTTCTGAAAGAATAACTTTAGCTCTCATGACACATTAAATTAAAATCACGGTTTGAATGCTAATTAAGACGGAAAAATTGTGAAGATATTTTAAAAAGGAGACAACTAAAGCGATTGGACCACCGGAAATAAAACTTCTGAGCCCCTAGAAACAATAATACAACTCAGATTTACGCATTGGGAGAATGAAACGGATTATACTGCGCATCATCCTGTTTAGGAAAAATGAAGAACATAATTTGCCCGAATACAAATTCATAATGAAAATTCTCTCAACATATTTATTTTATTCAGAAATTTCATTAATTATAAACATTATTATTTTTAAGTTAAAATAAAATTCAGATAAAAATGTTTTTCAGTGTTACCATATTCATCATTTATCTTAAAAATTTGTTCTACTGAATAATTTAATCAAAATAATTTTTAATAATTTTTAAGTTCTATTTAATTAAAATGTCTTTATCCTCAAAATTAACCGCAATATGCTTCACTTGTGTAATTATGGACTTTTCCCAACTTATTAATTAATTAAATTTGATTATAGAATTAGGAGGAAATGACTCAAAGCAATGCCTTAATGATTGTTTTATTTTCAAGAAATGTGAGAGAAAATAACTTACTAATTCAATATGGACATACATTTATAAGATATTGAGACAATCAAATAAACGAAAAGGAGTTTTGTATGTCAATGGATTCATATGTTTTTTTACTAAGGCATAAAGTTGTTAGATATTTTAAATATATTTCTTAATAAATATGCATGTATCATTAAATAGCCTGAAATTAAGAAAAGACAAAAGAATTTTGGCATTTTTTTTGTTATTTATTGCATTTTTCTGTTACTTTCCTTGGGAAAAATAAACAATTCTGAAATACTCTTAAATAATTTTAAAACCGATAGCGAAATCATTGTCTACGAAGTCCAAAAGTGGCTATAAAATATATTAGTATTTTTTTTCCTGGACATTTTTCAACTTTCTATACATTTATATTAAGGATGTTTAGTATCAAAGGCTATTTGTTACTGATTAAATTTTATCTTCAAAGTGAAACTGTTTTCTTTTCTGTCTATCTTCTCTGAAAGATGTAAAATTTTATTATTTCCATAAATTTATCCCTAGTGTATCATTCAATTCCAATCAACTGATTGTAGTACGAACTTGAAGGTCGGACATCTAATTTATGTAGTTCTTTTTTTTACATTAATATTACTTTTTTTACTCTTCTAATTTGTCGGATTATGTATATTTCTGAAAGCAAACTCATTTGCTCTGAGCGCAGACTGTAAGTGAAAAAATTATTTATGCAGTCCACTTGTTATTAGTTCTTTTTTCTTTCCTCAACAATTCTTTCTTTCTTCCAGGAATTTATAATTTCTTAGAAAAAATTCATCATGAATACATTGTTTAATCTGAAGGAAAGATGCTTACAAGATTTTTACATTTGTTCTTTAATCAGTTGAGTTTTTAAACGTAAATTGTATTTTCTAGTTGGCATAACGTATTCAGATATTTTCCTGCACGAATTTGAATTGATTTCAAAATCTTTTATTAAATAATGTTTGGGTTACTTGATTGTTTATCAAAGTCTTAATTAGAAACATTAATGATGATAAACCCTAAATTTTGATCCATTTGGCAAATAATTCTTTCAGATAAAATATAGAAAATAAAATGAATGAAAACTCTTCAAGGATGTATTATAATTAGATGAAGTGTTTTTTGATAAAATGATAAACATATATATATATATATATATATGTATACTCGCTGTTTTATCAAACACACCTGATATATAAATATACGATTGACATTAAAATTGCAAGACAACTGGGACATGATGCTGTGAAATGCGATTAGATGATTCATGCATTAATCACAAATCAAGACCGTAGCAAGCATCTACAATGTGTTTAAATGAAGAAATTCTACAGCAGGATTTCCACAAAATACTGCATGAATGTTGTTGCAAGATGAAAAATGTTGAGATACCTCTTATACAGAAGGAAAAGGCTAACACTAATAAATTTCCTGACTTTGATATGTCAGATTTTTACCTTATTATATCGCAAAATTGCTGTCTCGCGCATTCTAGATCCCATAACCGGGTGTCGCAAATAGGAAATCGATCTTGTTCGGGATGATCACACGGAACACTGATAGTTCAATGGCATTCTATCACAAACAGCCAAGAAAACCGATATGTTACTCGTATAGCCTTAATGGATCTACAACCATTCCACAAGCTTAATCCATGACGGACCATTTGCAATACAATAAATATCTTCACAAACAGTTTGGTCTATTTGCGGTAACATGGACTATCAACTCGACAACTATGACAGATCTATCTTGACTATAAGAGTACCGTCAAGGAAGAGTGCCTTCAATGGTGTAATAAACAGCAAGCAATACGTGGCGCTTTAGTGTGTGTGTATGTATCTTCTATTTAAGTTATTATATTTCTTTAGGTCATGTAATTTAAATCGATGCTTCTTATTTGGTGGACTCGCAATTTTTATTAGAGCTACCCTATTTATAAAAAAGGATGTTAAGAGAAAATAGTGGATAATTCAACATTACAAAGTCTTTAATTGAGTGAAGAACTAATGGGATAAAAATGTATGCCAGTGTTCCACAAGGAGTTGACAAGGGCAGGAAAAGCTGATTTTGACAGGTGATGATAGGACCCATGGTCTTATAGGAAATGGAATAAGAAATAATTCAACCTGGGTTCGGAACTTTATGATAATTACTAAAGACTACAAATGTTGTATCACAATAAATTATTTTAAGGCGGAATATGTAATTAAAGGTTATCCTTGAAAATGAATTATTGTTAATTATTCTACACTAACAAATCCTCCTTATTCCCTTATCTATTATCTGTTTAATATTACCTACATCAATATCTACGTGACAATATACAGGTTCTAGTAGTATATTTTACAAATAAAAATATACTATTTTATCAACTATGATTATTCTTAAATATATGTGAATCATTAACGTGAAGTTGAATAATAAATATGATTCGAAAAGGAAGAAAAAACACACAAAAAGTTCTAATATAAATAAATTTGTCAAATTTGACATTGGTTATATAAATATAATATATCGTTACAAATATGAATGATTAATTATAGAAAACTATCGTTCTTCCATTTTCTATTCTTTATTTTTCTTTTCAAAATTTCTAATAGAGTCAAAGAAAAACCCGGCGTCCAAAGGAAACTGTTTTTTCATACCAGCGACGTTATCAAACATAGGCTCAGAAACTTTTCAGTACGAAATAAAATAAATTTAACTTAAACTTTACGCTAGATCGAGTAGAAAAGATAGTAAAGAACTATTTTACTGTATTGCCAAACTGTATTTTTTTCCTGTTGACTCACGTGTTCTAATCTTCTTCACAAAATTGAAACATTTTAATATCAACTTGAGGATAAGGTAATAACAAAATGAACGTAATATTACAAATGTTCACGAAAGAGTTGAAACTCAAGAAAAAAAAATTCCCTCTAGAAATACTGTAAAACTATATTGAAACTGACTTCTTGAATATGTGACATATTTTCTTCACATTCCTTTTAGAGTTGAAATATTTATTTGCAAAATTGATTCACACACACCATATTATATATATATATATTCAAGTGAGATTCCCATGTGTATTCATTATTTTTTCTATTGATCCAAAATTGATAGATTTTAAAATTGGAAAAGTTGAAATAAATTCAGGAGGAGTTCATTTGTTGCTCATTACATGCGAGTGAGTGATGGTAAAGTTGAATGGTACGCAAGATCTAGATGTGTCTCTACTACACCAAATAAGTTGTAACTGTGTTCTAGACAATTTGAAAAATAGAACAATTTGTTGGGAAGATGAAAGTTCGGAAATAGAGAAGGATCGCTAAGGTTTCTTGTTGGCGTGTTACCCGAGTTTACCAAAGACAGTACGCCCCATGAAAAAAAAAAGATCTTAAATACACATTACAGTCACATTATATCACTTATATAAAGATTGTAATCCTCTGAAGGGTGAATGCTACTATTAGTTAAAAATAAGTATAACTTTTTCAAAAAATAATTTTTGTAATACTTTTAAAAAAGAGCAATTTTTTTTTGTGAAAAATTATTCTCTCTCACATTTTTACGTTTAAATCAGCACTTATATGTTTTATGGTTTTATTACTGTATTGTAATATGAAACATTACTATAATTACAATTCCCTGCAGTGTCAGAATCACTTGTTCCTTAATCTCTTTATATTCTGAAGGCTTTAACCTTATTTTTAAACAATTCTTAAATTTCATCTTGCATACCAGATAATGGAATAAATCAAATGATGGGTGAGTAAATTTCTAGTTTTCCGTAAGAATCTTCAATGTAATATGATTTTTTAAAAAAAACAATTGTTATGCTTATTGTAATTTAGAAAATTAAACTCTCTCGCTCTCGATATTGCTGTACGCAGACATGAATTATAACGCAAAAACTCCCATTCAATCATGCCCAAAAACATTTTACCTTGTATGTAATACTTAACATGTTAATGTTTTATAATATATATGAAAAAATAACAACATTTTGGTATTTAACAATTTCTTTAAGTAAAGCAATTGTACCCTACAATTTTTTTTTATTTATAATGAAAAAAAATTCCTTTAACATCCATAAGCCACTATTAACTTCTGAAATAAATAAAATTCAAAAATAATAATAAGTTAATGGCTGGTGGATTTTGTAGCGCAAGAGCCGAATCAGGTTATGCTGCTCCAGAACATAATATAACATTAAAGGCGAGTTTATTTCTTTATAGTTAGTAAAAACACGATACATTTCAAAAGACTTCATAAGTTATCCCTGGATTCAGATAAAAAATAAGTATTTCATAAAAAAAAAAAATCCCTCCCTTATTTTTACAAAAGCTTTTGTAAGAAAGTAAAAGAAACATTTTACGCACTCTGTCGCTTCTTAAGCAGTAACAGAAATATAACATTGTTTTTTTTTCAGTCTACTTTAAAATGATTTTAAACCTAGACGGAATCAAAATTCTAAGACTTCATAAAAGATTAAAAATAGTTGCATGTCTTTTCAAATATTAGAAACTCTAAATCCTCAGATATAATCCATGGTTGGTGTACTTGAGCCAATCATTTTCCACTGAGAAATAAAACCAAAAGATGTCTACCCACTTGGATAAAAAAGTGTTTCTTTCATTTAGAACCGGATATATCATCTAACCACTGAAGAAATAATCCTCTTTGAGAACGAATCCATAGAATTTTTTGATGATGGATTAGAAAGGATTTATCGCAAATGAAACAAGTGCCTCTGAGAAGGACGATTAAAGTTCTTATTTAAAAGTCTGAGAGAAAAAGAAGAAAACCTATCAAAAATAGTTCCGTTCATCCATTTGTTCTTTTAGTCTTTCTCTGCCTATTGTATAACAAATTATATATAAAGAAGAATGTATTGAAATAAGCATGGAAATGATTGTATTGTTCTATAACCCAAAATAGCAATTGTTGGCATGATTTGTATGTTTTACAATATTTCGAATATTAACTTTGATTGAATGATTGATTTTTCTTACGTAGCTCTAGAAGTAAACTGAAGGCTTCTGGTAATGGATTTCGTAACTTTGAATCTCGGTCAAGTGACGAGGACAACACCTGAGCTGGCTCCTCCCTCTCCAAACCCCGCCCCTTTCAAACCCCGTCAAAGGGAGGACTTTACGCCTTAACGGATTAAACATGCATTAACCCAGTTACACGGTGGATCTTTTGGAACATCAAGTCCTTAACCCACAACTCGATGATAACCGTTTGCTGCGAGTCCGTGACCAGGAACACTAGGTTACCGGAGGGCACGAATTTTATCTTTGAAGTTAACATTTTAATAAAAGATAATTTTAAAGATTTCCACATGCAGTTAAAAGGAATACTTTTTAATGTTTCTTTAAAGTTTACTTTGTTTTGCTTGATATGTTCCACCATGTTGCATGTACTTAGGGAAAAGGTGGAACAGTGCGGAATTATTTTGGCTCAATAAGAGGTAAGGTTTTTGAAAACTATTTGTAAACAGATTAGTTCTCAGTGCCGCTTACTTCTGAATTTGTTTAATACTTATTAAATTCATATTAAAGTATCCTTTTGAATTTAAATGAAGTAAGTATAAACCGTTGTTACGTTGAATAAAATGAAATACTTAATTGGTTGTTTTAAAACATTGTTTGGAATTTTGAATTACTTTTTGCAATACTTTTGCACAGCTTCCAACAAATGATGTTATTTTCTTTGCCAGTTTCACACATACACACACGCGCGCAGGCACACAAGCACGTAAATATGTATATATAACTATATATATATATATATATATATATATATATATATATATATATGACCTGCGTAATTATATGCTTTTCCTCATTTCAACTTTCTGTCTGTTACTTTTTCAATAAAATACTTTTCAACACTCAATCAAATTCACCTCACTGCGTGCTTTTTAACTGCAACTTTTACCTTTACTTTTTAAGCGTAATCAGAATTTTGGGAGATCTCCCTTTCTACGTTTAAAAGCTAACGCAATCATTGTTCACTTTCTTTTAATTTTATTCTTCTCCTCTGTTTTCGCATAGTTTCTTCCTATGCAATACGTGCCGCTGCTTTTTTTTTTTTTTTTTTTTTTTTTGATGATTTTTTTTATTTTTTTTGTATTGTACTAAAATGAACGCACTGCAATAACAAACACCAGAATATCAACATCTGTTGGACTGTTTCTGCTTATTTGAAAATTGGACTGTGAAGCATGCGACGAGAGGCTTCTTATATTGATAAAAAAGGCGTTACGTAAGAATTGAGAGTAAAATAATAATAAAAAAATCAAGAGAAATAAATTTATAGCAAAAAACAGTCATTATTTTTTCATAATATCTCTTCAGATTATATGCAATGCTTCCATAGTTCTACCCACTTTTTAAGACAAGCAGATAATCTTTTTTCTGAATGATGCATCAAGAAACCCTGAACTGCTGAAATAACGTCAGAATCAGTGTTATATTTTCTCCCACGGCTTTTCTCCTTCAACGTCGGAAACAGCCAGAAAACGCATTCTAAAATTATAGAAAAATGTTATGGCACAATGTATTTTGTTTTTTAACTCTTAATCATTCACATCCATTCCTTTAGGACAAATAAGAACAGTTTTTTTAAACAAGCACAAAACTTGGAAAATAATATCACTTGCTTGGTCACTTCAATATACACCCTTATAATGAGTATCAACTTTAAAATAAACCCTTCCTCTATCTCTACATTACTCCATGCGAATCTTCCATTGTTCAAAACAGTGTTCAAATTGGTCTTCAGTCAGTTAATTTAGAACAAGTGCCATTTTCTCTTTCACAGCCTCAATGGAATGAAATCGTATTCTTTTAATGCGTATTTTACCTTAGAAAACGGATAGAAGTAGCATGGCGCAAGATCTAGCGAATAAGGCAAATGGTTTAAAATTGGGATGCTGTACTTGGTTCAAAATCTCTTGAGAGACAATGCAAAATAACTTGTTCTTCTACAATTCGGATTATTTTTTTTTCTTATTGTTTTACGAAGTTCAACAAGAACTTGAAAGTAAAAATTTTTGTTAATAATTTGACCTGAAACTATCTTAAAGAGATATTGGTTTATTGAAACAGGTTTTAATGGCGCAAACGTTCTCAAACAGAAAAAAAAGTTGTAAAATGAAATAGTAAAACTGCAATTTCTGAATATCAGAAATAAATTTTTTTTTAAAGGAAAACTAAATTTAAATCGTATAAATGCAGTAAAGTTATAAGTAAAAATATATCCCACATGAAAAAATGATTTTTTTTGTTTTTAATTATTTTACTTAATTTTTTTTATTTATTCTCTCCCCCGTATTTTCATTATCTTTTTTCCGCTTTAAGCGCAAGTTTTTAAAAGCATTTTTTTTTGTTTCTTCTTAAATTAAGTACTCTCTCTTTTTAAATGAATGTATTGTTCTTCCCTCTTTGTCTAATATTCCTCTCGTTAGTCTAATATTCATCTGTTTATTTCTTTCTCAAGTATTGTCATCGAATGTTATTTAGTTTAAAATTTCTAACAAGTACATAACGAATGTTGAACACGTTTATAGACGATTATCTGGAAATTTCACAGCACGGCTTATATAAACTTTCTGATTTTTATTTAAAAAGATTCACAAAACTACACTCTATAACAAAAAAATGACGCATCAAATAGGATTTGTCCGATGGAAACAAAAATTAGCAGATAGGAAAATTATGTAAAAAATAGAAAATTATTAAAATTTCAGAAAAATTGAATGATTTATTTCAGAGTTACATAGTTACAAAAAGAAGGAGCTCAATAAGGTGTTGACTTACTTCCAGCCTGGATGCAAGCTGCCACACGACGTGGCATAGAGTCATAACGCTCCCTGATGGTCTCCTGCGGTGTTTCTTGCCAAATTTTCTCCAATTGTTGGGCTAGGTCAACAACATTCCCTGGTTTATGCAGTCGCCTTCCCATCATATCCCAGACATGCATGATTGGAGAGAGATCTGAGCGGCAAAGGAAGTGTTTGACAAGCTGTAAGATAGTTCATAGCAACACGAGCCATATGTGATCTCGCATTATGCTGCTGAAAACTAAGGCCTGGGTACTTCAAAAGGAAATATAGAAAAACAGGTCCCAAAATGTCATCGATGTACCGCTGTGCTGTAAGTATTCCTCTAATGACGGCCAAAGGGATCCGGCTATCAAGAAAAGTGGCTCCTGGTTGAGGACCTGAGGTGTGCAGTAGTGAAAGTAGGATAGGCACTCTGCATTGGCGTCACTCGACACGTCTTCGATGATCGTCAGGTCACAATTGGAGGTGGTATTCGTCTCTAAATATTATAGGTCCCCTGTCAGCATCATTTAAACCTGATCGAGTCAAGCACCACTGTAATCTGGCTCGACAGTGTGCAGGTGTGAGTGGCAGTTGGCGTAGCGGTCCGTAAGAGCGTAGATTTCGCTCTATCAGCCGTCTGTGAATGATCTTGGAGGACACTCGTGTGCAGTACACACGTCTGATGGTCGATAACAATGAATCAGGTGCTGTGATAGCTGATCTGATAATAACTCTGTCCTCCTGATCTGCTGTAGCCTTAGGTCGAACCACTACCATCATGACGCTGAAATCTGCCTTTGTCTACCCATTCTTGACAATATCGCTGCGACCCATTTGACGAGCAATTCTCCGATTTTCCCAACATGTCTCTTTGTCATCCTGTCAATGATACGACCTTTTCAAACTCTGACAGTTGCTCGTAAAGAGCTCGAATCCTACGGCCAGGCATTTTTTCAGTCGTTGAAAGAAATCCTAAATCGCAATGGAACGGAAAATTTGACTATGAGATTGAGAATCGCTTCTTATATACACCTGTCGTGTGCGTAGTTCCGATGCGCTGTAGCTCCCACTATTAATTCACTGGAAATTAATTAATTCACATATTTTAATCACTTACATGTTTTGTCCAAATGTCCTTGCATACGAAATTTCATTACAATCGTTCAACTCCTTCTTTGTGCATCATTTTTTTTGTTTTGTTATAGAGTGTATTTACTTCTAACAGTTTGAAAACACAGAATTTTCAAATTCAGCAATTATTTCTTTTATAAGAATGGTTAGGAAAACTATACAGGTGAGTACAAAGTGATATTTTGGGTTTAAAGTAAATTAATTTTAAAGGTATTAATTGCAATCTTTGTTCACAGAAGCAAAAGTAAAAAAAAATATATATATTTTTAAATATTTTTGTTTTTTAGTATGAGTAAACAGATGTACGTGTAATCATTCCTCACTTTAAAAGTAACTTTCAGTATAAAAGATTTAATTTCTGCTTCTCGTACCTTTTATTGGCGACAAACCACCGGAAAGTGATTTGTGTTTTAGCTCATGTAAAATCTTCACCTTTTGTTTCATTGGAAAGAACCATCATAAGAATAAATGTAGATTGCATACACCGGGCCATCAAATCATTCTGCACTGGTTTCGCTAATTCAAGGACAATATATGATAGAACGATGCCTGATTGACTTAAATGCTTCATGTGATGAAATATGAAAGAAAGGAAAGAAATATGAGACTATTAGCCGGTTATTACAGTACCCTATTTAGCACCCCAAAATCACACCGTATTTCGTACGAATATCGACAATAATATAATCTAGCGTCTCTGCGACGAATTAGATGATTTAAATGTTTGCTGTGAAATGAAAGGAAGTCACGTAAAACAACTGTAACTGTTTGAAAAAAAATTGAAAGTTTTTTTTTCTTTTATGAGGTACTATTCCTTTTTATACTTGTAAATTCTTTTTTAAATGCAGTAAGTTGAAACCCGATTATTATTTTTATCATGTAAAAGCATATGAAAAGAACATTTGATTTTATACAGTAATAATACTAGAATGCATAAACACTTAATGTTCAATATTATCACATATGATCAATACATACCACAAAATAATTTTCAAAATATATGAAACATATACATACAGAAGTCATTGATAATTTACATGAGATGCCAAATGTATATCGACTTTACAAATTCAACGACAATATCAATTAATTAGAGAATTTTGCTTTATGTATATGAAAATTAGAAAATAACTGTAGAACTATAGTCTGCATATATCAACAAAATATATTTTAAGCATAAAATGTTTGAGAAAATTATCTAATTATTGCTGGAGACGCACAATTAAGATAAAGTCTCCCATATAATTTATCCTCTTTCAAATCTCGTTTAGCCTGGAATTAAATCTGTAAGTGATCCCTACAATGGTAAGCTTCATCTCAACTGAATCAGGTATCTTACGATAGCGATGTAGATTTTAGATACTGCTGATGTATAGTATTTATACCGAGTGAACTTCGTTTCTAGAACCGGAGCAAAATCGCTTTTAATTAAGTAATTAATTGCAAGTAGAAATCAGACTCTACCCTTGTTCATGCGAGGGAGTTGAAAGTTAAATTAACTGTGTTGGAGGGTGCTGGAGTATTTAAATTTGCTTGGTTCAATGTTAAAACTTCGAAGCAAATTAAGCTCATTAGAACTATTATCAAAGTAGAAAGTATAAATTGATTAGTGTGATGGAAGAAATTACGCCAAAAAAATTAGCACAGTTGTATTTGTGTGAAATATAAAATTTTACCAATTTTGAAATGTGAGGACCATGATTACAAATACATTAAAAAAGGTAATTCAAGCATGACATATCGCACTTTTAACCTTGACTAATATAAATAACATAAGTTTGAAGCTACATTGAAAATATTATGAAGAGAGCTTTTCGTCAGTATATCAATTAAACTTTTTTTCCTCAATGATAAAAACGGTTTTGTTTTTTACTGTAATGTGCTGCAGCACAATACACACTGAAAAACTATGTTGGAGAGAAATCGTCACGTCTGATTATTTTTATCGGCTCAAATCTTATTTGATATATGTTACTTCACAACATACACAAATATATATAAATATATATATATATATATATATATTATTCTCTCTCTTTCTCTTCTCATATATATAATGGCACTGTATTCATAAATTCTCAGGATAAGACAAACTTGTATAGATTATCAGCAGTAAGAAAAGTAAACTTGCATAGATTATCAGCAGTATTAGAAAACACGTTACTTGTACACGTTAGTACCTGGAACAAATACAACACTTCCACAGATAAGCAACACAGATAAAAAGCATCACTTGCAATAACACTCACAGTACTTTCTCTAACGTTCAGCACTTGAACTTACTAATTTTCACTACGGCCAAATCTCCGAAACGATACAATACAAGATCTCCAATAACTTTAGGCAGTCCCAAGAGATAATTGATCTTTCTCGGTAAATTCGCAAGATTAATTCTGACAATTACACTCAGCCAATTCCCAACTGATCCACTAAATCTTTGCAACTCTCTACGTTTACATCAGTTCCAACCAGGTGTGATTTCACTGGAAAAATTCAATAGATGCCCCCAATTTTTTTCCTAATCAAGATATCGACAAGATTCCAGCATTTCCAAAAGAAATATCTTTTGTCACCAAAATCACCGAGTATTTCGCTGAGTTGCCAAAATTATCACCAAATTTATCGCCAAGATTAAAGGGCCTGCTTAAGCATTCCTTGATATGTGGCAAAATCTTTGTTAATCTCTCTCATTATTTGTAAGAGGAATGTAGCACAGAAGCGTCATCACTGGTTAGTGTGTCTCTGAAAGAAGGCCAAGTAGTTTCCTGGGTGTCGTAAGTTTTTTTACATTCTTAAAGCCTTAGTTGTATAAGAAATCACTATCAGATGAATAGCAATTTAGCTTATGTATATCTTTTCCAATATTAACAGTTTTTGTTGATAGTTTATTGTAATATTTTAACTTATGTACTTCATAGAATGCAATTCATATATATATTTTCGGAGCTCTAATTCTTAAAACTCATGCTTAAGCCAGTAGATGGAGCTAATACTGTTATCTTTTTTGAATCATGTTACATATTTATGAGGTATTTCGAACAACTAACCCCCCGCTCCTTTCATAGTACACAACGGCAGTAAGGAAAGCTACTAAATGAAGAGGTAGGTGTCCTTAATCTGTTATAATTATGAATAATTAAGAAATAAGTATTAATTATTCTATATACATTAGTGTCTTATATGTAATTAAAATGGATATCATAATAATTGTTTTAGACTTTCTTTGTGAACTTCGCCCATTAATTTGAAGTTATAATTAATTTTATTATAACTAAATATTTAGAAAAAGCTTTATTTCGTAGCCGAATTTCGTTTGTCTATAAATTTCTAAGTCAAACTACAGATGTCTCAATATTTAAGAAAATTTAATTATTTAGATTTAGTTTTAATATTTTACTTTATAAAATACTTCCAATAAAAAAGGAAACATTATGTTATTCCATTGAATCCTTTTATTATTATTAGTTTTTCTAATTGTTTTCATCCTATTGTATATCACTTAATATTTATTTCAGATCAACAAATAAAGTTTTTTCCTCACTGAAAACAAATGATTTCGTTTAAAAGAACAATATACAGAAAGTATTGTACAGTTTTAATTACTACTGAAAAATGGGTGATATATGTGGATAAAATTTATTCTGTGTTTTAACTGATCCTTGTGTACATAATTTAGTAATTTAAAGTATATTTGTTTCATTTCAGGGAACCGTAGATTAAAATAATTCACAAAATCGTAAAATTTTATTTATTATACAAGATATCTTATTTAATTCTTACGAAAAATATTAGAAATGTGCAACCACCCTGTGTACACGCACGCCACCTAGCACCATAGTAGAAGCGGAGGAATGTGATGACAGGATGACAGAGGAGGAGTATGGGGACCACTAGGAGGAGTGGTGACAACTAGAGTTCGAATTCCCAATTGTCCAAGTGGAAGAGCGAAGAAGGAAACACTGTATTCTGTACGGAGACCTAAATGGATCTGTATTATTATATTTACTCTCAAATGTTTTAATTGTTTATCCTCAAATCTGTTATATCCTTATGCGTATTGTTTAAATAAAAGTAATTAAATCTAAGAAAATATTCGTTATCTGGATAGTTTTTACTTATTGAATCTTTGTTAACCCTAATCGGGAACAAAACATAGCCCCGATGGTAATCGATGGAATTTCAATTTCAATTAACTTTTCTAAGACATCTCTCTACATGATCAACATCTAGAGTTATATGTTTCTCACAACATTTCTTGACCAATCGATGGCCCTCAATAAGAACTCTTATTTTCTATACACTTATGTCATTTCTGTATATGCTTTCTGAAACTAAACAAGTCAACATTAATAGTTATAATATACAACATTATGTACACTGCGTAAGAAAGGAGGCACTTATATTTTTCAAAAAAATATTATTCATATTTTTTAACTGGAAAAATCTGTCAAAAACATAAATATAAACTGAGGAAACAAGAAAGTATAATAAATTTAACTTGAATATAATACCAAAACATTATTTATAAAATTACCATTTTACTCTAGCAGAAAAAATATAAAAACATAAGAGAACACCTTTCTCTTTCTAAAAAAACTATAATATTAATATGATATTCTTTTGTAACCTTTTCTAAATTCAAACACCTGTTTTGGCACAGAATTACACAAAAATTGAAACTCAGTTTGCTAATATTGTAAAAAACACAACAAATAGATCATTTGTAGTGTCTTATTGTCTTCTATCATTATGTATTTGTTGTACAATAAATGCCCAAACTTTTTCTACGATCCATTTATTTCCTCCAATATTTGTATCATAAGGTAAAATTTTGGATTGTATTAGTTGGATATAATCTGTACGTTTCTGGGTTCCTTTTAAAAACAGATTTGACCTTCCCTTTCATCATCCACTAACCAGATGATCATACTTTCTTCTACCGATTATCTAGAAGAATATAATTTTTCTTTGTCCTTTAAATAGCTTATCCATCAGGGATATTCTAATTGAACTTTTTCTTATCTGAGAAAATAACAGAAGTCCATTCATTTGTATAATACGTGATCTTTTGCTCAAAAAAGTCGGGTATGCTTGTCAATGTTTGACCAATCTGAGTGATGTTTTCTGCTTTTAAAATCAAAAATCTTTCAACTTCTGCGTATGATTATAAACAGTTCACTTTGATAGATAAACCAATTTGTTAGTTCGACTTTGAAACAGCTGTGTGTTTCTTTATTAGCTGTCGGATGATTAATCTTTCACGAAAAGGAGTAAGTGTTTTGGGACTACCGGTCTTCCTTCTGCTTCGATGAATTTTGGGGTTTCTTTAAAACTCGAAATGGCATGATGAACAATGTTAAGCTTACGAGTAATGTCTTTAATGCTTTTCCCTTCATTTGTAAAATTCCAGCTTAAAAATTTTGAGATTCCGATATAAGTATTCCTCTTGGTATTATAATTAAAAAATGAGTTATGAACCATGGTATATATATGAAAGATATTAAAACGTTTGAAAAACATTAATTTAGCGATCTGAATACATGGGCGAAACAAGATTGTTTATTGATGCTAGAGCGAGCGAGCGTTACTTACTGATGAACCCAGCTTCGGCCACCAAGGCCGAAGCGGAAGACCATATGGAGATAACAGCAGCTTTGAGAAGATAGATGAGAATAAGAGAGAGAATTTTCTCTAGCTTTGATTTTTATATTAAGGATTTTCCATAAGAAACGTCATAGAACACAGGGTACAGGCTTGAAATTGAAACATCATTGAAATTTAAAATTTTAAAAATAAATTTCTGTTAACAATTGTTTTTCATAGCTTACTATGAAGTATTTAAATAGTATTGAATTCAAAATATTGTATTTTCCTAGTGACTTGTGTTATAAATTAAAGAATGTTTATTATTCTATTATAGAAAGAAAAATCGATATAAAATTATGATATCGTAAGATATGCTCTCGTATTATGTCTATAGTTTCTTTAAATAGTTGATTTATAATGATATATTCTCATTGATTTGAGTTTTATTTAAGAATATCCAATTGATAAGTATTATAAATATGTATCCCAAACGATTTCTTTGCCTTCAGTTGATTGTGTTCTCTTATTATCTTTATCACCCTGTCACTATAAAAATTTTGAGTTTAAGTTTCATTTACATTCCGCAATAGGAAAAAAGCATTTTGCAGCAATGACGCTAAAAGAGAAATTTTTTCTCCTTCATATCAATTTCGTTTTCTCATAAACTGATTTTGGAAACTGGTTTAAATAGAGTACCATATTCCAAATGATTTGCAATATAACATATGCAGATTTTTTTTTCAAACTTCTTGAAATTTAAAATTCTAATTCTTGCAGTGTAGTTTTTTTAGTTACAATTAAATGATTATCTTTGAATTATTAAACTTAACAATTTCTAAGATTTTAGAATGACCAAACCTGTATAATTTGTCCTTAAATGTATGAACCTTCCCCCAATTTTTTTTTCGAATATGGTACTTATTTAAGTACTGTATTTGTTATTTGCTACCTTATGACTTTTAAATACATTCTCTATCATTCTATGTTTTAAACAGTATTAAGCAAATTATGAATAACAGTATTTTTCATATTTTGCTTCAAAGTACTTATACGGTATTAAATTTAGAGAGTTAACACATCTCGATGGCTTGTAATAAACTAATGAATAAGTAATTTTATCTGAAAAGCTAAGATATTTTTATCATAAGATTTATAAGCTGTTTTCTACGATTTCATAAATTAACTGATTTCGATTCATTCTTCATAAATTGTATCAATTTGATAAGAAACTTCTAACTTTAATTAGATATTATATTATTTTCAAATAACATTAATTAAACTTTAGAAGTAAATAATCATAATATAATTTAAATTTCGCATTTTATATTAAGTAATCTTGAATCTTAAAATATTCCTCTGAATTGAATTTTTGTTATTTATGCAACTCTCTGTAACTTTTTTCAAAATAAATCTGAAAAAATCATTTAAATTTATTAGGTTTAAGCAATGAAACATTAAAAAGATGTTTTTTACACCTTACTCCGAATATTTAAAGTACATTTTAGTTAAATAATTTAATTTTGTGAGTGTGCTGCTTCAAATTAAAGTACAAATTTTCTATCTATTATAAAGAAATCTCTCTAATAAGCTCTTATATCAAACAAAATGCTGAGTTTTGTTCACATTAGATTTATAAATTAGTTATTTATAGTGATATATCTATCATTAATTAGAATTCTAATTTAAAGTATCCAGTTGATGAGGATAATAATTATGTATCACAAACTATTCCATTTGCGTTCAGTTCAGTTGATTATGCCCTCTCATTATCATTATTATAAATAACCTCAACTACGTTGCAACCCCACCATCACCTCAAATCCTTTATGAGAACCTAATGAAATCAGGAGCATGGGTAACCACATTTACGGTAGGGGAACCACTGATTACAATCGCCACAGCCAGCAATATGGGGTTTTACAGTCACGCACGTGCAGTATTGTGTAATATTTGATTACGAAATTTCATAGCTACTAGATATTAGCAACGTTCTCCCTTTCCTGAGTATTACGATATCCATTCATTTCCCTTTTGTAGTTGAGAATGGTGTAAATTCCTTTAATGAATGTTGCTGTAAATGAGAAAACTTGATTACAACGGGTGTATAGGAGTTACGTAAGGACACAAGTCGTAAGTACTACATTTTTATGCGTTGTTTGACTTAGTAGCACTTAGCATACTTAGAACTTTCAAAAATAAATCAATATATTCCTTATTCGTTGTGAATTTTTGGTGATCAAAATAATATTGTTCGAGGCCGTATACAAGAAAAAGTAAATACGATTTTAATTCCAAAATAATAAGAAAAATATATTAGTATTTTGTATATTAGAAACATCAGATAAAAACTGGGTTCACAGGTCATACCGAATAATATCATTAATATTTTCCTAAAAATGCCATATTATATAAAACAGAGAACTAGTGTAAAAGTACGGTATTTGGATTTCAAAAATTAAAAAAATGACACATACAATTATTTTTTTATAATTAGGAGAGGTATATTTAACAAAGAAACTTTTATTAAAAGTATTACATATAAATCCTAGTTAAATAAAAGTTTCTTTCTGATTTTTGTTACAGCCCTTATGAAATATATATATACATACATACATACATACATACACACACACACACACACACACACACATATATATATATATATATTCGCTAGACATAGTTCATGGCGTCAGATTAATTAACAAAACATTTTATGGGGTTTTCACGATTTTTTCCTTTCAACTGACTTTATAGACATTTCTTGGACGTTGTTTGATTCGAATTCTTTGACTTGTGAATTATGTAAATCAGCTTTTTTTATAAGCAAATTGAAGTGTAGTGAATGGAGATTGGAAAATGCCTACAACTGTATTAGACGTTTACTTACGCAGGGCATAAAACAATATAGACCTCAACACTTGATGCTAGGGAATTACACGGTTTGAGACTGACTTTGTTCCTGACTAGAACCCATCATTAATCTGAATTACGTATGTAAAACTTTTAGATATTATTTAGATGCAGGCCCGTGAATGTCTCGGTTCTATAGCCGTACTGCCCATTGAGTTCTGGATAATTTTAAGCATCTATATAAAATAAATAACAGTTTGAATTTTTTTTAAACTCTTTCACATGTGAACCTTATTGATTTACGCTGGCTTTAATACGTTATTATAGTGAGGTCAAGACGTCACAAAATGTAAAACATAATTACTATTTCTAAAAAAAAAGATTGGAATAATATGGCACATAAGAAACAAAATTTCAAAAAACAAAAAAAGCATGAACAAAAACACATAGCTTTATCAAAATATACTAAATAATTATTTCACGAGCAAATGTATTTCAAATTTTTTGAAATTCTTCAGGTAAATCTGAAGCAACGTTGAATCTCATCTTTGTGTAAGTGTGTATGAAATGAAAATTTTATTCAATAAGTTATCGTGCACTAAAGAATGCTCATTTCGTTTTGTATTATAAGGTGATATTTCTAGGTTAAAATTTGTCCTTAAGACCTTAAGCGTTGCATGGGAATTAAATAAGTTCTCAAGCCGTGTTAGAGGGAAACCGCGTTTTTGGATGCCGTGTTTTTTGAGGGCTTTCTACAGTTTTGAATAGTGTTAAGGCAAAACTCTTTTATAGAAATGCTGTTGATATGGCTGTAACCTATATCTAATTTATCATTGGCTAAATTCTCGAAACAAAGACCTAAAAACCCTACAAATTTTGTACTTCCAAAGCAATAACATTTTGATTAATGTATCGAGATTATTTTAATTAAACCTATAAAATATAGAAAACTACTCCTGATTGACTAACAAATTTCCTAAAAGACAAGTTCAGGCCTATTCACTTCAATTATATATAATTCGGGTTATAATAAAAAATATTTTTTCTTTCTTACTTGTAATAAGCAACGAACAATGATGAAGATATTGAATCTCAAAAATGCTTCTTAAATAAAAATTCTTCAATAGTCGGTGTGCAATGAAGTGTACTGATGCTGTGATAAAGACAAAGAAAATGTTCAGAGTTGATCTCGAGCAAAAGTTTGTATAACGCCTTTCTTTCATTCTTTTCCGTAGCTATTATGTCAAAGTTAAACAGTCACCAAAATACTAAATCAACTAAAAAGAAAGACGAATTCTAACTCAAATTATTTTATTAATGTTGTTCAATTTATGAATGATCATGCAGGTCTCTCTCTCTCTCTCTTAATCTATACTAATCCTCAGCTTATGTATTTAAAATCTAGAGGAAAAAAAATCAAAGTTCTTGCTTACCAATTCGAGCGTACTTTAGAGAGGATACGGTGGTTTTGAGTTGTCAGTCTAGAACATCTGTAGTCACAGTCATTGTACTAAGTGATCTAATAATTAAAACATTCTGTTATCCATTTCTTATATGTTTATCTCCTTAAATCCATTCACTTTAATATAACATTTTATTTAATATGCATAATTTGATTGGGAAAAAGTTGGAAAACTTAACAATAACAAATGGTTGATTCTAGTAGGAATTGGGGGAGGGGAGGATCACAAATATTTATATTGGACAAAGTTGCCCGTAATATATGAAAAATTCATATAAAGAGGTGCATATCTTAAGGAAGAATTTAAGATCTATTTTCACGAGATCTTTCCTCAGTTTATTTTCTATTTAATCATTTGATAGATTCCAGGGATGATACAAAATCTACCCGTGTTAGGAATATGGTATTAGGAAGTGTAATAGGTATAAGGCAAATCACTGCCATATACAGGAATAATTAATTATGAAGTTGTGACATTGGGCTATTCGCGGTTTCTCTTCACTAACCTTGGGGACTTTTAATTGAGATTGATTGCTTTTGCTAAACAACCTTTGCCTATCCAAAAATGAATCATGAATACGTAAAGTTATTAGGTAAAGCAGTTAGAAATGAAGTGAAGCGGGTGAGTTAGGAAATATATAAACTCAAACTGAAAGTAGCGAGAGAGGCGAAGGAGTAGAGATGTTGAAAGAGAGAGGCTGTAGGTGAAGTGAAGCTGAAGCCATAGATAAGCTGATTGAATTAAAGGGTTAGATTGAAGATTGCTATAAGATGTCACTTTGCTGTTGTTCTCAACAGTTGATCCAGAGTGTGAGTTGCAGTCGAGGAAGGATTAGTGTTAAGAGTCTGTTAGATTACTATTGGTGGGTTAATTTGAGGCTAATAGAAATATTACCCGGGAGAGCATAGGGAGTTGTTGTCATAGTAAATATATATTAATAAATTATTTAAAGATTGTTCTAGTGTCTCTTTAATAATTGTGTCGTAGTGTTTAAGAATTGAATCTAGTGATGGCACAAGATGAAGCCCGGGTCGGGCGGGTGTCACAAAGTCTTTGATAATTTATATGAAGTCCATGAATATGACGCCCTTCTCAACCTAAAAATCATCATTATAATTTTTCAGGCCACCTTCTTTGAACCAGATTCACAGGAAGCGACCCACTGTTTTAATTATTGTTCTATTTTCAGTATTTAAGGCTCCCGTGTATAGCCAATTCGATTCCGAGAGTTTAATGTTAATTCCATGGAATCTCTATTATCGTCTTCAAATCTAAATTATTTTATCTAGTATTACAAAAAAGTGCACCCAAAAGAGCAAGAAATAATAAAAGTATCAGATTAATTGCTTTTTCTATCCGAGTGTTGGAAATATTTTATATCTTTTAAATAACTGAATCCCAACAAACAATTAATAGAAAAAGGCTTAAAAATATTTTTAAAAATCAAAAAAGAAAATGTAATTCTGCAGAATCCTTATAATTTTTTGTTCTTTCGGTTGCACTTTGAATCACCTTTATATGTTTGATTATTATCAAAAGCATAAGTACTTACGTGTTCAAAATTAAGAGATTTAAAATTTAAATGTCAATTTTTAAAGAAATTCATGCTGCCGAAGAATTATGAAAATATTCGAAATAAAAATTATATGCATATACTTGCGTGTCGGCGGATATCTCACTGTAGAGGAAATATAAGCACATGAAGACTAAAGGTGATATGTGAACACATACTTCCTTACGATATTCATTTTGTTTCTTACAAGAGTTGGAAAAATTGTATAGGGTATGAAGTAAAATGAGTTGACACGATAGTATGGATGATGGAATGAGATGGAGATTTTTCCGAAGATTGAATGTTAGGCCAATCAAAAGAGCAGGTTGCTACAGAGCTCAATATAACTCCCTGTGTCATCTGCAATTTTTAGAAGGACACGGGGTACTAGGGCAGGTCGATCAAGATCCAGAACGACGAATGATGATTGCTATTTGACTGTTTCAGCGCAACGCTACAGCTTCACAAATATCATACGAGCTGTATGTTGCCACTGGAATCCGAATTTCACTACCTACAGTTTTCCAAAAATTTCATGAGACGAATGTATACCAGAAGACCCCTTTATTTGAGTCTCTTTCCCTACAGCACAAAAGTGAGCAAGTTTTTCTTGGTGCCGGTAGCATGTCCTTTTGACCAGACACCAGTGGAGTACCGTGTCTTTTACTGATCTTTCGAGATTCAGCCTGTACAATGATTGTTGGTGTACCTGCATCTGGAGAATGTCTGCGTTACGATACTGCCCCTCCCTCACCAAGGAAAACAATAATTACGGTGATGGAGGAGTAATATTTTTGCCAGGTATTGCTTTTTTTTGTTCTTGTCACACATGCCGGCATGTGTCTGACAAGAACTTTTTGACTAATATGGGGTATTCAGAGGAATCTAAAAGCCCTTTGTTAGAATTTACATAGGCATAATTTCTCCTGGATTCCTGTTAATGGACGGAAACTCTTGTCTTTGTAGGTCTCGGCTAGTTAACTATTATCTGAGAATTAAAAATATTCACTGTATGGATTGCCCAGCAACATTTCCTGAATTTAATCCCATAGGATATGTCTGAGACGCTCTTGTAAGAACAATTGCATCTCGTCACCTCCTTTCTAGAACCATCCCGCAGCTAAAATTTATCTCGCTGCAGGAAGGGAGTAATTTAAATTTCAAATGTAATAATTGTTCAATCTGAATTTTCCACAGGTCGGACATTAGCAGATAGTGTTTCCAAAAGGAAAACAGAAAAGTCAGCTTTACGAAGAACCGAAGAAGATAGAATTTAAAAGAGACTATTAAAATGTAATCAAGAAAATATGATATAGAAGATTACCCAAGAATAAAAAGCTATGGTGTAGGTTTACTTTAAAATGCATTTTCTCAAGATTGTTAGTTTCTACAGAAATGGAACATTTATGAAAAGTTTACTTATGTTATAGCTTTAAAACTTGATAGATGTATTACTGTTTTATAAACAAGTATTTTAATGAGATATTTTGTCAAAAAAATTATTCGAAATTTTTTTAATTTGAAATGAATACTAATTTTCCCTTATATAAAAATTTTCATGTGTTACTCATGTAAGATTATTTTTTTAAAATTAACTAAATAAAATTTAATAATCCCTCATGAAGGAAACACTGGCAACCCTACAACCAGTCGGTTTCTTAAAAATATTCTTTTAAGAAAATGGAAATAGGAAAATGTGGCAAGAAGAGATCCTCTTAAGGTCATGACTTTAGTTTTTCAGAGATATTCGACATAATGTGAAAAGTTTCTTAATTTTGCACACGAGTGTATTTGTGAGTAAGATAATCAAATAAATGTTAATAAATTCATTTTTGAATACAACATTTTTTTTATATCGATTTCCTATGATAATTTATAAATTGCCTTTAAGTAAGACGTAACTTGACGATCCAAATTTTAGTAATAGACTGGGAAATATATATAGAGAGAGAAATAGGATAAATTAATCAATGAGTATGAAAAGAAAAGAATAATTCAGACTAAATTTTCAATTTAACAATCTATGCACAGGACAAATAAATTTTACCTTCATAAATATGAGCAAATGAGGCAAATCATAAAAGAAGGGAAAGAAAATAAATGAAATTGTTTGTCACTTCCGATTCATTCGGCATCGAACAAAACATGACATAAGAAGATTGTGCGGTTTCTGAATTCGGAAAGTGTCCGCTTATTATGATACTTTTCCAGATACTTTTATTTGAAAAGAATAAAATTAGATGACGGAGAAAAATGCAGTATAAATCATCATAAGTTATAATAAAAAAATATAAATCATTGCCAAATGTCATTTTTCATCTCCCAGTGAGCTAGATAAAACTAAAAATTCCGATCATTGAACTCGTGTAGTAGCAAACTGTGTTAATATGTAGCATTTTTTTGGTTGAGAGGGGTGGGTAAAATCCCATTATACTTAACAGCATTTATAAGCTGTACATTTGAAAGCGACATTAGGTATGTTGATGGCAACTATCCTAATTTTGATCTTGGTCAAGTGACAAGTACGAAAGACAAATTAGCATATCACACTTTCAAATCTCCACATCCATACGAAAGTGAGGAATTTGAGCTCCAATACGTTTAACGTGCATTAGCTCTGCCACACGACTAGTCTACAAAGACTTCAGGGCTTGAAACTCACGACTCGCCAGAAACAACGCCGGCCTTAAGCCTGCTACCATAATATGGCAGCTCAATGTACCTTGCGTTAAAGCGGTTGTGAAATTAATTATAGAATGTTTTCAATACCTGCATGAAAGTTGAAAGATTTGCTATATATTAAAGTGATTAAAGTCTAAGAATTTTTCAGTTATTTCAGTGCAGTAGAGTGATAATGCATGGCAGTTCATATTTTACTCAATATAAGCATATTAAACTATAAGTACGATACGAAATCATACACATTTACACAATTTTATCAGCAAATCTCCTAAGAATATCATGAATTGCAAATTGAAAATTTGTATGAAACAGCACATACGAATTTTAGTATTAGAGTAGTGTCTCATTAATTCGGACTAATTGGGACTCTAGGACATCCGGATTACCAAAAGCTCACATTAAATAGAATAACCTATAAATTGAGCCAACGTACCTACATATCTGAACATTCTGTACAATAAAAGGAAGAAATTAAACGAAACAAAATTGTAAATACTCACACAATATCGAATTCATATCAATATATATCTAACACAAAATGTATTGGTTAGAAAATAAAATCTGCTTAATGTAGACGGCCTCGTCTCATTTTCAATGACTATACTTAACACAATCACTGGTTTGAAGAAACAATTGATTTCTTCTTTCTCACTATATCGTTTATTTCTAGAAAACAATAACACAAAAATTAAGAATTATGACATCATGGCCACAGTACTTTTGATTCCTCGTCTCATTAACCATGCAATCAGAAGCAACACGAGGGCTATTGGAGACAGACATTATAATTTTGAATATCGTTCACGTGACGAGAATGACACCAGGTTTGGTACATCTCTTCAAACTTCTACAAAACGCCAATGGGGGGAAGGATTTTGCACTTCGACATATTTAACATGTATCAGCTCTGCTTCAAAATGGGTTGTCAGAGGCATCAGCCTTAAACCCATAATCCAAAGGAAATGTCCAGGACCGCGAGTATGACCACACGGTTACTACGGCCACACTACACATGGTAAAAAATCCATGTAAATCCGTTTCCCATATTCTTGTGCTCCCAAATTAGTTTTTTATTGGTGTTTATTAATCGTAAATATTTTAATGGCTCTTCTCAGTAAGCGATGTGTGGGTTAATGAAGTCCGTATTTATGAGGGTCTACTGTATCGAGGTTTCTTTTTCTTAAAGTGTAATCACAACTAAAAAAAAGTAAAAAATAATTATAATTTAATAAGTACCGCAAGAAAATGAATAAAAATATTAAATATAGATACACAATCAGATATTTTGCATTCAATTTTCTGAGCAATCGTTTAATTTTCTTGGCAATTGACAAAGCAACATGACGAAATAATGTGAACGTTTGAATTGCATGCCAGCATGCTATTGCATTGTAGAATGCCGAAATAAATTGCGTTGAATAACTGCAATGAAAGAACAAAAAAAAAATGATGTACAACACTTATATAAGAAACTATTTTTCAATGAATCGAAGAAAGTGGAATTTTATATATAGACAAAACATTTTAAGTATAATCCATTTCGTAGAATAAATATAGAAACACTTTTTTTAAAAAAAGAAAGCTTCTCGTATAATTCCAATAGATTAAAATAGTAGGAAGCTATAATTCGCTAAAAGGGCTTCAAAAGAAAACAATTTTCTCTTCTGATTGAATATTTTTACTCTTTAAATTAATTTGGATGTATTTTATCATTCCTCAGAAATCTTAAAATCTGTATTATTTCATCAGAAAATGGTAGACCTATCTTTTGTAATAAGGGGTAAAACATAAATAAAACAATGTTTTAAGAATTAATATTAAAATATATTATTAAGATACGAACTAAAGTATAAAAGAATATCACCAAACATCGCACACTTAGTATTTCTTAGAAAGTTTGCAATTGAAATCATTTTATAGAAAAATTATTTTACTGATAAAACTTAATAAATCATTTTCAGAAAATTAACTTTTTTTTTTCTAATTAGGAGCACGGTATTTATTCGAAAAAACATTTGATTATTTTAACAGCAATATAAAATTTAAATTCTTATTTTACAGTAAAAATATAAAAAAAAAAGTTTTATTTTTTTCTGACTGACATAACTAAATGGTATAAATTTATATAAATTTATCACATTTAAGAACTGATAGAAGCCTGCAAAGTAGGCGTAGATGAAAACAAAAACTTGTTCGAGAATATATCTTGAAAGTGAATGACGTCTGATAAAAATTTCCTTTAGAATTCTTGTAATAGTTATCACGGAGGGAAAAAAATCCGAGTCTTTTGTTAAGAACTGGGAAATAAAAGTTTCAGCAGTTCTTTACAAAGCTGTCGCCTTTTCATAAATCAGCGGAAATGCAATAACTGCAAAAAATAAACTTAGCCTACTCACAAACTAAATGATTTAAACTTTAATTGTAGATATGTTTCAATTTAATGGTTCTGGTTCATATTTTTGATTCATGTGTGAAGCAATAAATATGGTATTTTATGGAGCAGAAAAAAATAAAATAAAAACAGTTTGAGTAAGTAAATTGGCGAAAGAAATTAAATGTCGTAGAAATTTATGATATAAGTTTTTCTTCCCAGTTAAATTGCTTTTCTACTTTACTTGGTTTTTTTTCAAATAAAAGTTATGGATATGCAGATAAGCAATTATGGAGTCTTAAAATTTGTAATATGACAGGATGTAATACAATTAAATATTACATTTGTTTTTTTTTTTATATCGGAATAATATTTTCTCTTATTTTTTTACAAACTTTTTTTTGTCACATAACATTTCAATTTAAAAGAAACTAAAACGTTATGCAATGCCAAAGAAAATGTTAAAAGATGAAGCTTAAACTCAAATCTAATTGTTGGTATGGAGTTTTAATGTTTAATTTTGAGTCATGATTGCCAGAAAGATGATAGCTAAGCTTTTAATTCAGTACCAAAAGCAACTGGACAGGATACTTTAGATCATATGCTGTTCCTCTTGAAATACAATGTATATATAGAGTTAGTAATTTAATAGTAATTTTGCGTAAAAGTAGTCACAAAATTTATTTTAACATATGAAGATGCGACGTGATAGAATAAATTCTGTGCCCAGACTCATAAGGTGATGATAAGATGTAGTGACACTTGCTTGGATCTCAAGCAAAATGCTACTGATAGACATTGCACCCATTCATCTCACTCTCACGTGTTGAGAAGACAAATAACGCTGCATGATAGACTCGTATCCATGGTAAATTGGAGATGTCAGCTTCGAAAGGTATGACATGGTTTGATCAACGCGCTCTGGCAGAAAATATTTTTCCTTTTTAAGAGTTAATTTTGTTTTTTGTGTGTTTTTATTAATTTAACTTGTGGTTATAGGCCCTCTATAAATGCTTCATCACTTAAACTTCTACGGAGGAGTTTAATGGAGCTACAAATAGTTTGATGGAGCTTCTACAAGTGCTCCATTAAACTATTAGTGCTTTAATATACGAACTTTTCTGATTCTCAGCTTCATCTGTGAAGAGCTGGCCTCTTCCTGAATCTTCTTGAGAGCATTTTTAGAATTCTTTTCTTTAAACTTTTAAAAAATTTTACTTCACATGTGATTTTGTTGTTTTCACAAAGTAATAATGATCAGAAAGGGAGAAAATGTATGACAGTTGAAAAAATACGAAAAGATACGGCTAGATAATGATTTCCAAAAACGCTTCAAGAAGTAACAGCACGTCTGAAATCACAGTGAAGCTTACGAACATTTGAGCCCTCTGATTTTTATCATGGATTAAAGAAAATTTCTCGCATTTTATTAAAAAGCTCGGAAACTTTTCAGACTACCACCATGAATTAAATTTGTTATTTGAATACGTAAAAATTCCCGCAATTCTTCCCCCCCTGCTATGTACCCATTTGAAACCTAATCATTAACTAAAACATACTCATATTCCGGGAAGGGTTAAGAAAAAAAACTATAGCACTTCAAAAGTTGATTATATCAAAGAATCTTCATTGGACTCATAACTTTTGTTTATCATATATACTCATTCAAAAAGATAAATAATGTTTTTATTTAAAAACAGTGAGTATTTTATAAAATCTGAAAACGTGTCTTACTTCAAAATTAAACGTCCTTCTTAGTTTAAATTCAATTTTAATCAACCCTTCATGATTGAAACTACCCCCTGCCAAATTATCTACTCAAATGTTTGATATAATGTTTATATTGTAATTAGATTTATGACTAGAGAGACTCGATGTACTTAAAGAAATTGAGTTTTTAAGATTGAGTTTTATTTCATCGTCAATTTAATCCCTATAAAGTTTATATTTTTCCTATTTCAAGATAAGGATATAAAGGAGAGATATGTTTATCTTAAAGTAGAAGACATTTAAAGGGAATTTGTCCTTAATTTCACAATCATGAGATATCTTTAAAATGAATGTAATTTTTTCAAACTTCAGAAGGACGTGAGGATATATATTAAGGGTATTAAAATTTATGACGAATTATTAAAAAAATTAACATTAAATAAAATTAGAAACAACTTTTATATTTTCGCTGATGTAATTTAGAGCAACTTTCATTGTAAACCAGTTGCTTTCGGAAACCAACTATCTTGAATGATAGATTCCATCTTAAGATAAACGCTCATAGATAAATTCGCTTTGAAATCTCACTGAATCAGTAATTAAATCCGTAAGTGACCCTTTCGCCAGGTGCAACTTAATTAAATCGGGTCTCGTGCACCCGTGATGTATGTTCGAGATACTGTTGATGTATAGTGGCTGTATTGCATACTCGGTACCTAGGAACTGGAGCAAAATCTCTTTTAATTAACCAATTAATTGTGGCAAGGAACAGACTCTGCTTTTATTGACGCTAAATGGGTTGGTGGGGGAATGCAACTGAGTGGATCTGAATATGCCGAATTAATAAGATTAACCTCTGCTTTGTCTTACGAACTGTGAGGGAAATTAAGCAGAGTGTAGTGTTTAACAGTTTAGGACACACAAATGATTCAGTTTGTTAAGTGTAATTCTGTTTTGAAAGCACTAGCCATGCTTGTTTAAACAATTAAAACTGACATGCTTGATAAATTATAACAATTTTTGATTAAGTTTATACATACGCTTAAGTAATGTTAGTGATAAATGTTTAGGAAAATGGCTCAATCAAGAGTTCGAAGAAAATTAGTCTTAGAAACATGAAAAATATTTCCATCAAATTTTAATTTTTGTTGCACAAAACTGTAAATGTTCATTTCATATTTTAGTGTATTTAATATTACTTATTAATCTTGAAGTTAACACATGAAATTTTATGACATGAAGACATTCTCTAATGATCCAAACAAAATGTGCAGGTTAATTTATTTTAAAAAAATTAAAAAGCAAGAACATTACTAGTTTGTATTTCAAACAACATTATTACTAATAACCCTCCATTGTAACTTAAAAATGACAAAAATGTCGAAAAGCCTTTTTACATTTTTCATTGGCCAGAAAGTTGGGCAAGTCTGACCTCAAATTTCAGGATTAGTATATAACTAGATTTTTAAGATGTTTAAAATTTTCTGAATGATGCCAATCTCAAAATTTGGAATTTGAGGGTGTGTGATTTGTTTTGGTTTCATTTTGAAGTATTTCTTGCATTCCTAAAATTAATGAATTAAAATATATTTGAATGAATTGATTCCTTTAGTGATTGTGTTATTAACTTCAACTTTGAATATTAAAATAATTTCTGTTTATATATATTATGCTTTTAGTTTTTATTGAATTCTCATTATTAATAAATTAACATTAATAAAAAAAAGACTTTTACACGATCAATATTTGTTTTTCCAATGCTTATAACTTAAAAGCATTGCACTTGTTTTTTACATGTTAAGAAAATATATCGTCTGAAACATTCTCGAATTGCTAAGATACAATGTTAAGAATATACGGAACATTAGAGAACTAAGAGACTTCAGAATACAAGTGTTCTGAGTACGGATATTTTGGATAAACTAAAACATTTACTAAGAAATACCAAAATACATTATAGAATAACAGAAAACGGAAGTAAAATTTGTTTACGGATTCCCTATTCAGTCTTGTTGTAATGCATGTTTAAAACTTTGTTTTGTACAAAAAAATTTATTTGCATAAACATTTAATGAATTTGTGTTACTTTATACCAACAAGAAATGAAACATGCTCTTCAAAACCATTGATTGAAATCAAATTACAGCAATTATCAAGTAATTTTAGCATAATTCATTTTTCTCATGCAATATTTGACTTAAATATGAGATTAATGCAAGGGATATTGAGTTTGAGAATCTGCTACTCAACGTTGGAAAAATACTGCATGTATTTGAATTAGCACGTAATCGTTAGGAATATTTTTAATTTCTACAAGGCACAATTTCACGTTAAACATATCTATTATGACAAATAAAATGTTGCTTGATATTCTTGAAATCGTCAAAGGAACATATGGTGTGAAAAACAACAGTACTATTGTCAATACTAGAGTATCTTTTTGAAGGAAGTTCTTTAACTGAATGATATACGTTAAACGCAATGGAATAGCTATGCTTTCGATCTGCTGACGGTTTTTGCGTGTTTTGCTGACTGGGAAGTAATTTCAAAGCGATGTGAAGAATGCCAGGAAACTAAATTTATCCTTGTAGAAGACAGTGCTGAATTCGACTTTTGGTATGAAAGCTGTCATGATTATTTCAGTGCAACACACGTCGAATAATCTGTTTCATTAGAAATAAATACAGATGCGAAACTATAGCAAAAATTTCAAACAAAAGAAAATGTCACTACATAAAAAGGGTCCTTCTGGTATAAATTACCGATGTTTCTACCATTTACAGCTGACACATGGAAAGAAACCAAGTTATCAATAAGTTATAAAATTTTGTTAAAATCTCCACTAAATGAAAAAAGAAAAATACTAGCTTAAATCTTGCCAATGAACCGACGATTTGCATCTATTGTGCTGGTGTGTTAGTAGTCTGATTCAAAATTCCAATTAAGCTTTTCATTCAATGATTTAAATCATATTTTTCAAAGAAAATACTTCTTTTATAAATTTGTGTTGATCGTAGAGTTGAGTGCATTATCCAAGATTAATGTTGGACAAACTCAAAAAACAATCTAAGACGTGTTAATTACCTTACACCAAGTTCCTCTTCTAAACAGTTAGATAATTTCGTAGATTATCACAGAGCATGTTTTAGAAAAAAAAATAAAATCAGCGAAATATAAAGTCCAGTAACAAAAATTCAAACTTGCTACATTACGCAAACTTAAAATTGAGGAAAAAATTTAGGTGTAATATATATAGCTAGTCATTTCTAATTTTATATTTTATAATTACTTTGAATAAATATATTGTGTTTAAGTATTTGTGAAAGTATTACGTTAAGATTGAGATAGATATTCTGTTGTTGTCATAACCAATATTTTAGGATTTGTGCAAAAGTATATTTTGAATAAAAAAAATGTGTAAAATCAAATTTTATTTAAAATAGTATTTTAATTTATATCAGTGTGTTGATAAATAACATGTTAAAATTTAGAGTTTCACAAAATTTACTAGTTTTCATTTTATGCATTTATAAACTTTAAATGTATTTTTTTCTGAGCTTTTTAATTGAGTAAATGTAAGTATTTTCTACTTCCTAAGGATTTTGTTTCTTAAGTAATGTCTTGAGACGTTTTGTGGATACTTTCAGATATATTTCCTATAAAAGTTAAGTATCGAGATAGGCCTGATAACTCTGGTTATTTTTTCAAAAATTGTTATTTTTAAAATTCTACAAAATCGTGTTTTATTCAGGTGTAACTAATTATTAAATACAATCAACTAATTATTAAAAACTCAACAAAAAATGTCCCATTTTAAGTTCCGTGCTAACTTTTATCTCCAATAGAAGAAGAAAAATGATTCAGTCAAAATAACTAAAAGGTATAAGAAAATTTGGTATATCATAAATGTTTCAAAAAATTAAAAGTTTTTAAGTTTTAAAATAATGGTTTACCAAATAAATTGTTTTCCCAGAATCATTATAATAATGTAATTTTAAAGCAAATACTTAATTACTTTTAATATTACTGTTACTAAAAAAACGTTTTTGATTAAGGGTAGTGTATAGCCTTAAATTTGATGTTTTAATTATATAAAAAACATCCAATTTAAACATATTCTACAAGGCCACAAAAGGCAAAATAAATAAATTTAAGCAACATAAAAATAAAAATCTTTGTATTTGAAAATTCGAACAAAGTTTTCGTAGTATATTTGCTCAAAAATATCAATTTTTAATTATAAAATGTTTTATGTACCATATATAGGAGAATGTAGGGTTTAGTTTTGACACACTCATGCATTAACATAATTTTAAATTCTATTTAATGATCTGTTAATTATCTACGAATTATTTTTGATCATTTTAAGTCTTATTTTCTTCTGAGAAGCTTACATTACCTTTAAATTACCGTTCCTCTTCCCATCAACGTTAATATTGATTCAATATTTACTAATCACCAAAAAGAAGGAAAATAATTTCAGTGATGTACTAAGAAGCTTCATTTTGAGCATTATGTGCATCTATTGCAAAATAGCATACCAATCAATACACTGCATTAGTGTCATGTGATAGGATTACATCCAGAGTTATCAAAACAACGCAGGAGCAGGTAGAAGGATTAAAGTTGAAATTTAATTGGTAAAAGTTGTCATGCGATAATCCATTTATTCGTCACTGCAGTCGTTGCGAGTTTCACCAAGAAAAAAGTGGTATATTAGACAATCTGTTCTAATCTCGGGGAGGAAATCGCATCTAAAAGCACATGCGAATTTTGGTTTCAACGTTTCAAATATGTAAATTCTGATGTTTGTGATTGAGAACTTAGCTGCGCTCCACTGAAGAATAGCAATGAAAATTTGCAAGCACTACTCGAAGAAGATGCATCTAAAAAGCAAAATCGGCTTGAAGAACCATTATGAGTATCACAAAAAACTATTTCTAATCGTTTACATGCGATAAGGAAGTTTCAAAAGGAAGGAAGATGGGTGCCACATGCATCGAAAAAAGGCGAACAAAAATGAGGAGAGTCTTGAAGTGCACAAAACTGCTAAATAAGAAAAACGGAAAATCTTTCATGCGAAAAATCATCATGGGTGATGAAAAATGAATATGTTATGATAATTTGGCATGGAAATTATATTGGGTAAGTCCCAGTGAAGCAACAATATAGACGCCAAAACGGGCCATTCACTGCAAAAACGTTCTGCTGTGTATCTGATGCGAGTGTACTCATTTACAAACTTTTGGAACTCAGCGTAAGCGTAACTAAGGAATGCTACAATCAATAATTGCTTCGACTGAACCAGAAAATCGGTCTTAAACTACAGTTTATTGGCTAGGACTTGCATCACATGAAATTGCTCCAAGGCCAAACGTTGCAAAAACATTCAACGACATGCTAGCAACACTTGGCCGTGAAATTTTGGAAAACACCGGCTTACAGCCCCAACGTAACCCCTTCAGACTATTATTTGTTTCGGACTATGCATAGTGCCTTTCCTTCTGTACACTTCCGGACAGTGAATGTAATATGAAAATGAGATGGGTTGATGAGACTTCGTCGCGTCATAAGATGAATTGTTCAATACTGCTGCCCTCCGTCAACTGTTGACCGATGGTGGAAGGAGTTAAATAATAATGAAGTATATTTTGATGATTAAATATATTATTCTTTGTTCTCAAACACATATTCATTTCTCTGAAATATTCTTTGAAACGTATCACTGCATATAATATGTATGTGTCATGCATTCCTATAGTGAATGATTTATATTTTTTTTAATGTTGCACTAGAGCAACTGAATATATTATTGACAATGGGCAAGCTATTTTCTTTAGGTATCAAATTATGCGTTCACTGAAAATATTTCCTTATCTTTCTCTATAGTAAAATAAAAAAGCTGCGTTAGCAATGAATAGTCTTGATATAGTCATGGAATATCCAACAGATAACGTTTATAATTTCATAAAATTAGATAAATTATTCTGTTTTTGAAGTGTTTGTTTAACTATAATCAATAAAGTCACTATGTGACATTGGGCTATTCACTAACCTTGGGGACTTTTAATTGAAATTTATTGCTTTTGCTAAACAACCTTTGTCCAACCAAAAATGAAACGTGAATATGTAAAGCAGTTAGAAATGAAGTGAAGTAGGTGAGTTAGGAAATATATCAACTCCGACTGAAAGTAGCGAGAGAGGCTGAAAGAGAGAGGCTGTAGGAAAAGTGAAGCTGAAGCTATAAATAAGCTGATTGAATTAAATGGTTAGATTAAAGATTGCTACAAGACGTTCCTTTTCTGTTGTTCTCAACAGTTGATCCAGAGTTTGAGTTGCAGTCAAGGAAGGATTAGTGGTAAGAGTCTGTTATATTACTATTGGTGGGTTAATTTGAGGCTAATAGAAATATTACCCGGGAGAGCATAGGGAGTTGTTGTCATAGTAAATATATATTAATAAATTACGTTTAGATTGTTCTAGTGTCTCTTTGATTATTTGTGTCGTAGTGTTTAATAATTGAATCTAGTGATGGCACAAGATGAAGCCCGGGTCGGGCGGGCGTCACAACTAAACCTATTTGTTTCACAGCTTCAAATCCTTCAATAAAACCTAATAAAATAAATGTAACTGCCTTTTCAGCGATGGCATTGGATTCCGCATTAAATGGTATTCAACAATCACGCATACAGCAATTGCCATGTTTCTGAATATAGCACTAAAGGGTATTGTATAACTTAAATTATTACTCAGAAATAACCAAGCTATCTGGATAAAGTTTTTTCTGCATATTAATTGACCTTTATGTACACAGTTTTGTAAATTACGAATATCAAAAAGTTGATTTGTTTGTTTTCAGGAAACCGTTGGTTAAAGAAATTCACAGTATAGAAAAGAGAGGAAATCAATCTTCTGCGTTCTACACTGACGGCATTTGGAAGGTCAAGAAACGCTGGGATAAATATAAAATTTTGTATGGTAACTACATAGGGAAGTTTTGAGAATAATAATTAAAAATTAAATTTCCATTTCAATTAATTTTAGTAAAAACCAAGCTTTCACTCTACTGCGAGTTACATCCATCTACGGCTTCCTGAAACCAACATTACCAGCTATGATTTATAACATTGTGTATATATGGGTCGATTAATATTCAGAGTAAATTTTATTCAGATATCTCGATTAATCCTTGGTAGTAATTAAAACTTTACGTTATCCCTACGTATTTCACATAAACATAGTATTTAATGAAACAAATGGAATTCTTCTCTTTCTGTAGTTTTAAACGAATCCAATGAAATGTCCCAATCCAAATGAATCTAAAAAGAGATCCTGTCTGTAGTTTTAAACGAATCCAATGAAATGTCCCAATCCAAATGAATCTAAAAAGAGATCCTATTAGAATTCGACGGTTAAGATCTTACGTTAATCCAGCATGCATGGAATCACAGATAACAAATTTCGTATTTTATAGAAAGGCGGCTATTTTTTAATAGTTTTAAATTTTAAGAATATGTATATATATATTCCATTTTTTTCTAATATAATTAAATTTACATTCTAAGTACACTTCAATATTTGTATTTTGTTTGAATTGTACTTTTCTTGCCATTAAACTTACTAATTTCAATAAAAGTTAAATTAAATGAAGAAAAACTTTTATGTATTGGTGCCTATCATATTTATTGCAAATATATGCATAAAAACTAAATTAAGTGTCATGAATACCAGTTTCCCAACGCAGAAGTAATAAATATTTAAAATGGATTAAATTTAAACCAGGAAGAGAATATTTTCGTTTTGACTGGCTTAATCTTGATAATAACCCTCAAATGATAAAAAAAATAATTAAATTGGTTTTTACTATATATACCTGGGTCATACAAAAATAAATTACAATCAATTCGATACCATTTCGAGACAAGTTTCATTTTCTCATATCCTTTTATACTAAGAAATCACTTAAAAATGAATATAGCCGAAGCGTAATTGTAGTACAAATCTGGGGTACAGTTAACCAACAAAAAACGTGTTCATTACACTTAAAGGCTAACACTATTACTAGATTTGAAACATTTATATCTCAAACCAGGACAACAGGATTTTGTAAATTTTAAAGTTTTCGGTAAATTTTAGTAACTGGACCACTATTTATTTATTAACTTTTATAACTTAAATTTTGGTAAATTATCACTTAACTTTAGTAACTTAACTTATTTATTAAATTTTGGTAACTTATCACTTTTTAATCCCTGTTGACTGTAGTGATCAAAAAATAAATCAAAATTTAAAAAAATGTAAGCAAAATAAATAAATTCAAAAGTGGAACATAATATTCCTTGCATATAAATGAAGAATTAAATGTCAATTCACATCTCATCATACATCTGAGGTTCAAAATGTTCCAATATAAATGAAAAAAAATAGTTGAAAAAATTCTCCCTTATATTTTTTTTCTACGTTTTAAAAAAAATATTTGTAATAGATTTCGTAATTTAATTTCTTTATTCTTTCTTAAACAACAATTATAGTTATTTCAATTATATATATATATATATATATATATATATATATATATGTGTGTGTGTGTGTGTGTGTGTGTGTGTGTGTGTGTGTGTGTGTGTGTGTGTGTGTGTGTGTGTGTGTGTGTGTGTGTGTGTGTGTGTGCGTGTGCGTGTGTATTAAGGTGAAACATTTTAAATTATTTTGGACATTATGAATAATTTTTATAACCTTCATATTACAATAATGAAGCGACAGGTGCATCTGAGGTAGTGGTGATCGTGAGTTCATGGAAGGAGTTGTTTACATTGATGAATCAATCCATCAATGCAGTATTAAAATGCGGCTATATTTATGAAACATCACACATAAGTAAAGTTCCTAAATATTCCCTTATTCTACCATACTTCGTCTGATGGGCGGATTAAAGGTATACTAAAATAATTAAGAATAATGTATCAAAATCAGTTTAATTAATTTTTTTTATATTTAACCTTATTAAAATGGTTACTTCTCAAATATTAATCTACATCAGACAGATTTCTAATTTGCCTTAAAATGCTTAAGAGAGAATTACATTGTCACAAAATAGTTATGCTTGGCTACGCACAGGTAAAGGAAAGTTGAAACTAGTAATCCTGGGGAGACATTGACGACAAGTGCGTTGTTTACCTCATTGTTGATAGCTGAATGTTGGAGTCGCTCTCTTTTGCTCAAGTGGCTCTAAACTTCTGATATAGTTAGCGATCCAAGAAATGAAACATTAAGGCTTAAAGAGATTCTCGATGTAATACAAGATTGTTTGTGTTAGTTAAGTTCCTAAGATTTAAAGCTTCATTATATACTGATTCAACGTTTTAATGTGAGAAGTGTCATTGTAAAATAAATTGTTCAGCCACTGTTTATGTGAACTTTATGGGTATTTTTAAATGTATACTAGAAGTATTTTGGTTAAAGGCTGGAGATTCAATATAATTTGCGTTTTAAAAACATTTGATGTATAAAAAGCAATTATCATTTAATTAATTCGCTGCTTACTTTATTTTCATTGATTATTCAAGATAAATTAAATTACTGTTTTAAGAATATTTTAGAACACAAAGTTATTCAAATTATAAAACTGATTTCAAAATTCTATAATTTCAAAAATGAATGACAGAATTATAAGTAATACATAAATACAAAGAAAAACTGTGGAAGAATTATACTGAGAACAATAGATGACCTCCGTGTGTTATTCATTAACATATTTCACGAAAGCTGTTTTAGAAGCTTTCTCGAAGCTACCTCATTGTTTTAGTGGTCACTCTGTACTAGATGATTTGATGTACACAACTGGCCTCTTAAGTAACCTTATATGCGATTTCGACGACTAATCACGATTTCCACGACTAAACCTTGAACGAGTTCTTCCTTTGGAGGTCTGTAAATCATAAAGTGTATGCATAACCATTACCCATAAATTTATTTGAACATAAAAGAGTTTTTGCTGCTATACAATCGATTACTTCAAGCATTTTGCAACGTGTTTGGCAGGAACTTATCGAATTGACATTATATGTGTAGCTAAAGGAAGTTATATCGAGCACTTGTAAAAGAAACTCCTATATTTTTTTTATTTGTATTTGTGTATATATAATCATTCTGTATGTTTTTTTAAATATTAACATTTGAACTTTTGAAATGATTTATTTGGAATAACCCTGTACTTTTTTCACACTTATTTTGGGATTTTAATCATAATCATTCATTCGAATTATTTTGGAGTGCGTATTGGTATTTATTGTTAAAAGTAAAACCTTTTTTGATTTGATTTAATTAACAAATAAATTTTTCTAAATGTCTTTTTGACTTAGCATTTCATCTTCATCGTTTGCTTATTTATATATATATATATATTGTCAATATTCTAAATTTCTGGATAGAGTGACATGGAAACACTAATGAAATGTATCTTTTATAGAAGCACATTTAATATGACTACTTCCTCTTCGTTCCACTCTTTTATATTTTTATAAAAGAGAATATTAGCACCTTAATAAAATACAAATAGTACCATTTTAAGATAGACTTTATTATTCAATTATTATGTAACTTATTCTTTACTGAATTGTTATTTAACTGTAATTTATTACATAGAATAAAAATTTTTAAGAAAATTACTTCAGTTAACTAATTTACTGAAAATATTAATTAAAAAGTAAATATCTGACATCTATCTACTAGAATATTTGAGAAATTTACCTATTAAATGGGTGATGTAAATTATTTGTCAGATCACTTTTCGTTTTGATTAATATATAGCTGAAATATGATGGATGTTTGAAAAAATAAGTGCAAAGGATAAAGAGAGATGATGAAATAAATCAATACTGAAAACAAAATGTGATAGAGCATGTTTTAAATTTTAAAGTTTGTGTGTGAAGCAAATGATTTGTTACTCCATAAATATATGAAAAGAAAAGAGAGAGAAAAAGGAAACTAAATTTAACCAATCTAAATTTTCATTAAATTTAAGTCCGAACACAGATTTTGTAAATAATTAGTCACAATCCAAAAGTTCAAGCATTGAATCAATTACGTTTCAAAATATAATTTATTTCTCTTACAACGGGGATGCATTCTACCACACTTCTAAGTTCCTTACCGCTAACAAAAGAATATATTTATCCATATACGATGCGAGATAATCTACCAAATATTAAATTAACAAGACATCGTCGTGTCCTAGTCTCTGCAAATCATACAGATACACAAGAAACTCCCCCGCATTTCACATTAGCAATCTTCTTATTACCGCAACGAAACTTACCTGCTTGTCTGTATTTAAAATTCAATTCACCGACATTTTTATACGACTTGATTATATCTCTTTACGTCATTTCTAAAGTTTATTTAATTTGCTTTATCATGTTTCATTTAGTTGGAAAGAAGTTTGAAGCTTAAGTATAAAATCAGAAAGAAGCCTCAGATGTCACTTAAGGGAGTATGATGAATACACAACGATACAAGTTAGTAATCAAAGTATCGTTTTATTCCCGTTTATCTGTTTGTTTACAATTTAATATTTTGGAAACTTCTGATATGCATTTATTGCTAGTCAATTACGCTAAAGGAAAACAACATTCAATTCATCCAATTGTTTTGAAAATGCCTCAATAGAAAAACTGAAATGTTTAGGTGAACATAAAAATTATATCCGGCTTATAAAATTCATGTAATTTTTATTTTATTTCATTTGAACGAAAATAAATTTAAGATAACTTTTCTTCGACACTAATAGCTCCAAGCAGAAACTTAAGATTTATTCTTCATCAAAAGAAAATAACTCTTTGTAAAATTTTTACTCAATTTATTTTCGAGACAAAAGTTCTAAAACTAGAGAAGTCTGAGTGTTATTGTCGAGTAGCAGACTGAAAAAAGAAAGAAAAATCGTGCTCCATATTTATTGAATCTCATGCAATATAATATTGCATGTACAGAGTGGAAAGTTTTTTTTCTTAACTATCAACTTTCGACTCAGATGTCTTTAAGATAAACAGAGACTTACTTTTTCTCGAGAAAGTAAAAGGGGAGTGTTTCCTCTATTCCTGATGTTGTATGATAACTTATAAAAATTGAATTCTGAAAGATGTGAAGCGCCTTCAAGGAAATAGTTTTCTTTTGATTTAGAATATTTATTCCAAAAATGTTTACATTTTCTGTATGTTTGAAGATGGAAATAATTGAAAGAAGATAATATTTACATCATTTGTGGAGAAGAATATTTCAGAATAATTATAAAATTTTAAAATAATTTAACTGATTGAGGAAGAAAAAGTGAAAAAGTAAGACTAAGAAAGCTATAATTTTATATTCTTAGTTTTATAATAATAAATAGTCTGTGAAATGTTTTGCAAATGTAACTGTCAATGATTTAATTATATAGAGAAAATTCTGAATTACTTTAAACTCATCGTGTTGGTTAAACATATTGGCTGTTTGAAATTATACGAAAGAAAATTTTTATTTTGAATTGCTTAACTTCATGGTAAAAAAAATTGTATCGTATTATATAAAATATATAAAGGAAGAGTACCAACATGTGACTACTGTTTTTCTAAATACTGTTAGGATAAAAATCTTAGAGAAATTATGAATAAAGTGTCCCTGATTCAGAATTAAAAATTCGAATAATAATTATAATAAAAATTAATGGAGATATTAATATTTTTTTAATTAAGTTGGCTATTAAATTTAATTTACCTATTGAGGTTTTATATATTATTGAGAAGTTTATGGTAGTTTTGAGTAGTATTGAGAGTTTTTATCGTAGCGACATCTGTATTTCATGTCAATCAATCAAAAAAAAAAAATTGCTACCTCTTTATTTTTCTTATTCTGCTTTCTGTTTATCTCTGCCGGAGATTCTTGTCGTTATGTTACGTTACGGAAGAGGCCACTTCTACGCATGAGAGGATAGAAAGACAGTTGTTCAAAAATAAAAGATTTATTTTTTTTAATATTTATTTATTTCAATATTAAATACGGATAATCACTTCAACAACTATAAATTGGGAACTTCGAGATGATGTGAACTACTTTCTGATATTTTCTACCAGAATTTTGGTTTCATTTTGGAAAGCGAAAACAGAATGTAAGAAACAATTCTTGTAGAATTCATGTTCCAATTTCATTTCATATTCGTATAATTTCCTGAATATTTCGTCCTGGAAGAAGTGTTTGCTGTATAAATGTCTGATTATATTCCATTCGATCTATCACTTTGGATCACAATGGCAGAATTGACATTTGAATTAGCTGCTCCAAAGCCAATTACGGCATCCCGAACAAAATATAACTGTTGTGTATCTACTCCACCACTTGAAATAGCCATAACTGTTCGAGACATAATTATTTCGCCTAACAAAGATGACCCATATGCACAATTTAAAGATGAATAATTTCCAGTTGTGGGGAGAGGAAATTTCAGGAAATTCTTCGATCAATAGAGGGTGAATAGTCAAAGATCGTAAGCTTTCAGGGCTGTTTAGAGTGTGAAAAGTTACGCTGAAAATCATAATATCGCAGATTTGCTTCTTCTAGAATTGATTTTACCTCAATTACCATCCAACCTAGAGTCCATATTAGCATTTTTAACTCCGTTGACACCTCAGAAAGCTTCAGAAATTACAGATAAAATTTTGGATATTTCACTAGCTCGGTTAAGTGAAGCTTCTGATTCTGATTCTTGTTCAAGGCCTGATTGAGTTACTCCAAATTCGTTGTTCAAGAAGTCATTCTCAAAGTCATTAGCCTGGTTTTCTACAAAGAAGCTCTTCTGTCAAAGTTAACTTATGTTGGTATCATCGACAATTTGGCTCTAAAGCATCAAAGTGTAACCCACCTTACAGTTTTCAGGAAAACTTAAGCGGCAAGGAGAAGTGGCCACATTCTCAATGATTTCTAGTTCTCGTCACTTTTTTTCTCGGGATTGCAAAACCAATGTAAGTTTCCTATTTGGTACACGAAGTAAATTACAATTTATTCCCTGCTTTCAAATATGATAAATTGTCTGCTCTCATTCAAAATTTCTTGGCAGCCAATGACGCAATCATAAATGTTTACAACAAAAATTGTTATCTCTAGATTTGAGTTTGAGGAAAAAAAAAGGTTTTTCCTTTTGAATGTATGTAATATTAAAATAGTATTTACTGTCCCAGAATTTCTACATTATGTTAACTTACAACCTGTTTTTAGGAAACGATGTTTGTAGTAATTTAAATGCTAATAGTATTGTTAATAATGCTGATTTTTATGCTACGAAATCTATAATTTATAATGATAATTTTTCAAAATCACTTAATGTTTTTCCTAACATATTAAAGCTCTTTGCGAAAACTAAATTGTGAAGCATTCTGTTGTGTTCATACTGAAACTTTTTGTTCTCCTGTTTTTGCAAATCCACGTCGACTAGCACCCAATCATCTTAAAATTGCTGAAATGGAGTTCCAGCATATGTTGTGTCTAGGCCATATGCGCCTATCCAACAGTAATTATGTCTCTACTTTGCATATGGTTACCAAGAAAGGAACTGAAGATTGGCGTCCTGTTGTTGATTTTAGAGCCCTAAATCCTCAGACAAAAAAAAAGACAACTGTCCTATTCCTAGTGTAATGGATTTTACTAGCGAACTTCATGGATCCAAAATATTTTCATATGTTGATTTGGTAAAAGCCTACCACTAAATTCTGATTGCTCCCGAGAATGCCCATAAAAGTGTTATTTGTACTCCTTCAGAACTCTTTGAGAGTACACGGATTCAATATGGGTTGTTAAATGCATCCAGTACCTTTCAAATATTTATTGATGAAATAACTAGAGGATTACACGGTGTTTAAGCTTTCATCGATGATTTATTAAGTGCTTCCAAATCTCACAAAGACTATATTCAACATCTTTGAGCTCTCTTTTCAAGATTAGATAATTTTGGACTGAATATAAAATCATCAAAGTACAGTTGGAGAACATACATTGGATTTCTTAGGTTTTAAAGTTTCCAAAGATGATATTTCCCCTAAACCTGATAGAATCAGTGCATTTTAAGAATTCCCTCGACCTACTAACCTTACTCAATTTCGTAGATTCTTAGGTATGGTAAATTTTTATGAAAGATTTCTTCCCAAGGCTGCTCACATTTTACCTTCATTAATTGAATTTCTAGAAGGCTATACAAATAAATAGAAATCACTATGCCATCAATAAAATCTGACACTTCACTCTAATGGCCTGAGAATTGCATTTTTAGTTGCTAAATAAGCTCTTGTCGTAGCTACTTTCTTAAAACACCAAATTCCAGGTGCTCCTTTAGGTCTTTGGACTGATGTATCTTTATTTACCATTGGAAGCTATTTCAATCAACTATCAAATGGAATGAGGTAACCCATTGTATTTTTCTCTACGAAACTTTCAAACAGTTAAGGAAATTGGTTAACTTATAGTAAAGAGCTTCTAGCTGTTTATACTTCCATAAAAAAATCGGTACAGGCTAGATGGTAGGAAATGTTTAATCATAGAACCATAACTGAAGCCTTCAAGCAAAAGCCCGATAAATGCTCACCTCACTTGTATCTCAATTTTCTACCGATATTCGGTAAGTTAAAGGAACCGAAAACATTGTTGCAGATGCGTTGTCTCGTATTGAGATCAGTGAAATTTCAAGCAAAATCTTAAGCTTTCATGACATTTCCCTTGCACAATTAAGATATTCTGAGCTTCAAGAACTTCTTAAATCAAATCCTACAAATGAAAAAAAAAAAAATTACTTTAGAGAGCGTAACTGTGTATTGTGACGTATTTACAAATTTTCCACGTCCATACATTCCAAAATCTTTTCGTTCAATATTTCTTAAAAGTATTCACAATGTTTCCCATCCTGGCATAAGAGCTACTAGAAAAATAATTACAAAACGTTATTTTTGTCCTAACACGAACTCATTTATTAAAAATTCCGTTTAATCTTGCCGTAATTGCTAACGTTCTAAAATTCATACTAAATAGACTTTAGGAACATTTTCTTTTCAAGATGTTCGATTTGTTAACATTGATTTCATATGTCTACTTCCACCATCTGATGGTTCTACGTTTTGAATGACAATAGTTGATAGTTTCACTATATGGCCTGAAGCTATTCCCACTACAGATATGACAGCTGCAACAATTTATAGAGCCCTTGTTTTTAATTGGATACCTCGTTTTGGTTATTCATGAACTGTTACTGTGGATAAAGGTAGAAACTTTGATTCACATCTATTTAAACATCTGAATGATATCTTAGGCACGAATCTAATCCGCACAAACTTTTATTATATCCAGTATGATAGACTTGTGGAACGTTTCCACAGGCATCTAAAGTGTTCTATTAAGGCCCACAGTCTACCTAAATGGACTGAAACTCTCCCTATAATTTTACAGGGAATTCAATCTGCCACTAAACCTGACATAAATGCAACATGTGTGCAATCATACAATCTATAGGTCCAATTTCTACATCCAGGTACTTAGTTAAATCTATTTATATTCATTAATCATTAGAAACTTGCTAATATATATATTTACATTTTGATAAAGTAAAACATTCCCTTTCACCTCCTAACATTAGCCCACATCCAATAGTAGTAGAAATGAGAAAACTTTTGTACTGAAAATAAATGATAAAACTGTAACATGCCCATTGATCACATCAAACTTGCATATGTACTGTCAGATTCACCACCTTCTACACTTACTTTGACTCATAAACCTAAAGATAAAAACTACTCCAAAGGATCACCTTTTTTTAAAGAAAGGAACCTGATACTGCCAAACTAATTACCATACGTAATGGATGTCATGTCCTTTTTTCTAAGAGACTGTGATTACTGTCATATAGTTATATATATACTTTAAGCAACAACTTTCATATATGTTTCATTGTGTTATTTCATCTATTTGTAATTTTTCTTTCATGTATTAGAATCTAATTTTATTATTTATTGTATTGTATTATTTTTATGTATTCATTGCATTTGTAAACTTTGTCAATCTCCCTGTTCACTGGGGGGAATACTCTTGTAGTGATCGTTGCAACATCGGTATTTCTGTCAATCAATCAATCAAAGAGCACTACTTCTCTACTTAACAGATTCTACTCTCTGTTTATCTATGTTAGGGAATATCTGCCGTTATGTAACGTTACGCGGAAGAGCTCCCTACTACATTCGAGTGGATGGGAAGATGGTTGATCTTTATTATAAGATTTATACTTGTAATAACTGTTTTTTTCAATATTTAATACAAATAATCACTTCACCAGCTAAAATACCATTTGTCTTCAAATACCAGTATTTTTTGTACAAGTATTTTTCTCGTAGTAGTTTTTAACATGACTTAATGTAAATGTACTTTTTAGAAATAAACAATTATTTAAAATATTTTTTTAATTACTTTTTTCTTGTTTTTCTGACTTAAGTTCTTTAAATTCGAATCATAATTGAACCGGTAACTAATTTTCATAAAATGTTTGATGTAAAGGCTTATTAGAACTAATACTAGTGTTTCAAGCATGGCGTCGAACTAAGAACTTAAGAATGTAATTCATTGTTACTAAAATAAGATACATTGATTTAAGGAATATAAAAATAGGTATAAACAATAAATAATTACACCATAAAATATTTAAAATGAAATAGCATAAAAATACTGACGAAGAAACTGTATAAAACTATTTAAAAGGAAACTAAACTCGTTAAAAACAAAGTGAAGTAATATCATCTACATAAAAATAAGACAAACTAAACTATTCAAAACGGGAAATAGATTGGAGTAGACGGGAGTAGAACACATTGACATCTTTACACTCCAAATCCGAAGTCAAACTTGGTGTCAATAGAAATATTATTATCATCCTTATTCTCTTATATTTCAAACACCTCCATTGCTACTGGTGTATGCATACAAAGTAATATTGTAAATAGAGACATTGCAATTTAAATCATTCAGAAAACGCAAACATCCTTAAAATTCGAAACCACACGAAACAACTATTGAATTTAGATTGATTCAATTCAGCGCAAACTTTTATTACAAACTGGTTGCATCTGGAAACTCACACTGACTTTCGATTGATAGATTTCAACATTCAGAATAGGACTCAATGTTAAACTCCCTTTAAAATATCCTTAAAAGAGTAATTAAACTCGTAAATGATCCCTGCATATAAGCATACTAGTTTCAACCTAATAGAATAGAGTCTTGCGTCCATGATGCATAACTGAGATACTGTTGATGTATTGTCTGTGTATTGAGCGAACTCTGTACCTAGAAACTGGAACAAAATTGGTTTTAATTAACTAATTAATTGTGGTAGGGGAACAGGCTCTGCTTTTATTTACAGTTAGACGAGTGGAGAAATGGATTATTTAGAGGAAACTTTAGGGAATGATACATATTAAGATGGAAATAAAGCATAGAAAGGCAATTAGTATCATTTGAAACATATATTATACATTTTGCCCGAAAGTGTGAAAATGTTTTGAAACAACTATATTTCTAAAATATATGAAATGAAATTGGACGAGTCTGAAAAATGCAAAAGATAGTAAGTGATATTTCGGAATTGATAGAGGAATTATTAAAATAAAAGTTTTAAAAATATTGTATATTTATGTGTGGTTGCTCATTTGATGTTAATCTTTAAATAGTTTTAAAACTATGCATAGCCAAAATTAATATTATATCACCATCTTATTTGTAATACATAGTGAAATTAATTAAATATTATTCTTTATAATTAGAAACATTTCAAAGATATTCTGAAGAGAGGATGAGAGTATTTTTAGACTTATAATTTCAGACTTACATGTTTTAAATATGACTTTCTTCTCTTTAAAAGTACTTTTACCTTATAGGAAACTAGGTAAAACAAGTGGTAATACATTTTGAAAATATTTAATGTAAGAGTCATATAAGAAGTCAAACTTTAAATACTTATAAGAAAGAAAAATTTTATGAAGAAGTATTACAAAAAAGAATTATTGAAATTATTGAAGAGACAGAGAGTTAAAGAAAGGATAAGAGCTAATAGAATTTTTTTTTTTTTTATTAAATAATTCGAAAAATATGTGTGGGGTGCGCTTATTAAATTATTCAATTAAATATTTGAAATAAAGAAAAAGACAAAATTCTGAAGGGAGCAATAATATTCTTTTCAGCTATTGAAAATAAATGGAATAATAAATTATTCCTTTAAATTATTATAATAATATAGTCTCAAATTCCTTTAAATTAAATTTAAAAAAAAGTCTCAAGCTTTTCCCACTTTATTTTGAAGAGTGGTTGGGTGACCAATTTATACATTGCCTTAAGCAATAGACGCTTTGTTTGCTAATAATTAAAATATAAACTGTAGCGTTTCTGGGATTAGTTAAAAGGGCAAGTGTCTGAAACCTGGAAGTCTAGTGGGTCCTATAAATGCTACCTTATTTTAATCAATAGTATGATATATCCTTGCTCAGTAAAAAAGTAAATTGAGAGATTCACATTTTATGCACGTTCTTGTTTACAAAACAAAAGCGTAACATTTGTAATGATCCACACCAAATAAATATCAAAAAAATTATAAAAATAGCTAAGCGAATGCATTTTGAAAAAATAATACATAGCTTGTAACGATTCTAGCATGAAATAATAATAAAGCCTGTATAGCAAATGTAGCTTAAAGTTATAACATATTATATATAATTCACATTTTACATCAAAAATGTCTATTCATTCTGACTGATAGTTATACCCCCAAAAAAATTAAATTGACTAACTTAAACAAATTTATTTGACACTACAATTAAATAATAATAAGAAAAATATATCTGTATGACATTTTGATTTTCTTTTTTTGTTAATATCAATATATATTTGTTATAAGTATATCATATTACAACTTCTATTATTTATATCCGTTTTTCATCTAAACTGTATCTTAAGAGTTTATTTATTTATTTTTTTATTTTTAGGGCTGCACTACACATTTATGAATAGAGTGCAGGAATAATTCAGAGCGTTATTGATAATAAATTGCTTTCTTGAACGTGGCAAGTATGAGCTTACATTAAAAGGTAGATATTAATTTTGTTTCAGTGTTTTGGATCGCTAATGCATGTTTTACAAAAATATGTATATTTTCGTAGCTGTAAAACTAACTTCGCTTAAATTATAATAAGATCCAGATACTAATGGTTACGTACAACACATGAACAGAATTCTTTACAGCACTTTTAGAAAAATGTTTCTTCAGTATTTTGATTAGAAAAAAAAATATCAAAATAAATATTAATAAAAAAAAACAGTTTTATATATTCAATAAAAAAATCAAAAAATAACTATGTATCATATATCCGAAAAATGCAGTATATCTTACTTCGAATATCACTATCGTTCTTGGAAAACAAACCGTCACCTGACATAATACAATTATTTTAAAAAAATACTTTTTTCCTTTCAATGTTTATAAATGTCAGACATACCTTACATAAAACTAACTGCTAAGCTACAGTGCAAACATAGAGCGTACTTACAAATATAAAAAAATAATGAAAATTAAGAATAAAATAAATAAAAAGAGGAAATAATATATCAAACAATATTGATATATCTAAGCAAAATATAAAACTCATGATGTTCTGAATTAACACGTATCTAACATGATAATGAGTTACACCAAAATGTATAGTTAAAATAAATTAACTTAATATTAAAATGTAAGAAAAAAAATTAAATTAAAAAAAATATATTGTTATTACATTAGTAAAACATAAAATTATTCATTCATGCAAAGTAAAAATAAAGAAACATAAGACAGCAAAGTCAATCTAAAAATATAAAGCTAAATTACATAGAAGACAGAAATGTCAAACACTTATCAATGAATAGAATAAAATAAAGTATTTTGAAGTGCTATTTCTTGCTTTGGATACGCGGATATACTAGTATTATGGATCCAACCACTCCACTAAGAATAAGTACTTTATAACTAAATGGCAAAAACCAATTTCAAAACAAAGTCCAAAATAAAGCTAAAGTAATAAAAAAAAAATAAAAAAAAGCAAAAATGGATCAAAATCTATTTTAGCCAAATTAAAAAAATATATATTATATCAAATATACACGTTCTAATATCATGAAATTTAAATAAAGCTATAAGACATTTATTTATCTCAATCATTTGCTCTCTTCGAAACATTTAAAATCTGTCATTGGTGTCATTGTTAAACCAGAATTTTCTTCTTGATTGATTGATTGTTTGATTTTGAGCAGCAAAGATAACATAGATAGCAAAAATTCAAATTATTTTACGAAAGATAAAAAACCAGTATTATCGATAACACATATTAAAAAAAAATATACAGATTTTTTCAGATTTTGAGAGTATAATTTTCTTTATAATTAAATTTAATATTGTAAAAGAAATTCTTTAGTCAAGAATATACAAATCTAAGATTGCTTTGCTATTTATTGCATATTATTGGATAAAATAAATATTTCTTATAAAAACTATCTAAAATTTAAACAATTACAATTTATGGAGTGAACAAAAAATCTTTTTTAATTTTACTTTTTCTTAATTACTTTCAATATATAATTTAAAATTAATAGAATAGTTTGCTTTGATGCAATACGTAAAAAGTTTTGTAATTATCATTTAAATACAGAATCTGGTACTAAATTATAATTTATTGTACCAAAATTGAAAATAATGATTCCAAAGATAGAAATATGTGTGCATCTAGTCCAAGAATTTAACTTGTTAAGGTATCCGCCTGCCTTTAAAACGCAATTTCAGGTCAAAAAGTCAATTTTTTATTTGTGGTCTATTATAAAAGCCGAATTTTTTAGCTGTCTAGAACAATTTCGATTTTATTTCAAACTTAACATACATAGAACTTGTGATATAAGCAATTTAATAATAGTCTGTGCCATATTTTAGAACTGGAAGTAGCATTCTGCTACCAGAAAGGGAACTTTAATGTTTATTTTTCATTGATATTTTACGTAATATCGCCATCAAAATATCTTCCAACATACAAGATGAATTTCCTAAGACCCAAAATGCAAAAGAATATTTTAATGGTGTGATATGATAAAGAGTACTAAATGAAGTTTTTGTTTGTTTGAAAACTGTGAAATTGGGTGCATATGATGCAATTATATAATTGAACGAAGGACATCAAGGCTGCTTAAAAGTCTTAAATAAGCTGAACATTGACAATTCGGGCTACTTCACTGTAAAGGGATACATAAAGTTGGATTCCATTCGAATCAGGAAATTAAAGCGTTATACAACACCTATTAATTGTAAGCGTAGGAAAGTTTTAAAGGCCACCAGGAAGAAAAATGTAGCTTATTTAAGTAATACAGACAGTGAACTTTACACATAAGGGGGCTTTTAATGTTAAATTTTTATTTAATTAGGTAAGTTTCTGGGTTTAAATGTATTTTCCGCTTTTTCTCAAATTCAAGATTTTCATATTTTGCTTCAGCGCAAAACATCATATTGAAAAAGGTTATGTATATAATGTTATGAAACTTTCAAGGAAGACTCTATAAAAGTAATTTGAGGACTTGAACCTCACCTACTGTTATAATGCCATTAATTTGCATTTTATTGATGATAAGAGTCATAACAAGTCACAAATTTGTACGTTTTTTCTGTATGTTAAGGTATGACTTCCTATAAATATTTAATTTTCAAGATTATAATTGTGATAGAGGCACAAATCCTAAATTAGATTCAATTCATCATAATAAAATTTACGGAATTGAAATATCTCTATTTAAATTTCAGTTTTGGTGTTTTGCACAAGTGCCATTTTACTGCTATTTTTATGTATTTTTTTAGCTGAAATATTAAAACAATCATTAATTTATGCAAATTTTACATTGTATTTTAAGTGTTTAGCCTTATCTTGTAGTATAATGCATATAAAAAGTTATTTTTTCAATTATTTAAATAAAATCCTCTTCGAAGTTAGGCAGATACCTTAATATGGAATTAAAAATTCTCTTTCTTATCATAAATATTTCTAACTATTTTATTACCAGTAATTTTCAAAATTATATATAAATGTTCTGTTCCATATTTCTTACAATTAATTTGATTTAAATTTAAGTTAGCTGAAGAAAAAGGTAAATTACATCTATCTACAGAATGCTTATAATAGTTCATATTTTAGTTTTTTTTTAATCTATAGTTTGGTTGTAATTTTTTATCATTACATTTAATATAGTTTCACTAAGATTAATAAAAGAAATAAATTTATCTAAAAAAATAAAATTAATAATATTATTACTCTTATAAACAATTAAAGTACCTTTATTTATCATAATCTATAAAATTAATAAGGTTATCAAAACTATAATTATCTATAGCAGAACTTTATAACTTTATCTAATATATTTTAATCTGTATTATTTGTTAAAATTCTACTTGCTTTCATAACGTATGTATTAAATCTAAGTGTGAATTTTCTAAATTTAATGGATCCTTTATAAAAATTTAGAGTTTAAAAGTGCTACGGGAATTTAATTTTTGTTAGTTTTGTAATCGGATTTTTTGATAAAGAGTTTCAGTTCTATTATTAATTTGTTGATTACTTAACTTAGTTTCTAAATGAGCATTGTTTATTTCTAGACGCTTTTTAATAATTAAGTTAAGGTAATATTTGCTAATAATTGCATAATTGCTGGAAATTTTGTCTTCATAAAGTATTATAAATTCTTTTCGTAGTTACGTTATTTATTTAAAAAAAATCATAACTTTTTATGCAATGTTTAGTTTTAAAATTTACATTAGTAATATATCTATGTAAAGTAGTGCTTATATTTAACAACAAGGTAATTGATAAGATGTTCTTCTTCATAAATCTTCTTTTATAAGGAATTAGAGAATTTTGGAAATCTTAATCCTCAAGCCATATCTGTTATTCTATATATTTTCAAACCGTTATCTTTTACGATGACGAAATATTCAGTATCTACGTTTCGGGGTTCTACATTATAGATTATTTATATTATCTGCAAATAAAATTTAGATCTATTTATATCATCATCATTATTATTATTAAAAAACAAACTGATCAATTTCTTTCGTTCTATCCAAAAGCTTTTTTTTTTTTTAATCATAATACTTTTTATTGAACGAAAATTCTTAAGTTTTTCAAAAATATTATAAGAATGAATCTTTATAAAATATTAATTCATGAAGATTATTGTATAATATTCTGTACTGAATATTTTTTATTATTGTCTTTAGTATTGTATTTATTTATTAGGTTGGGATGCACTCTATTTTGTTATATTTCGCAAGGAAATATTTTAGAATACTTATTCTTTTTTCTTGAGACCAAAAATAAAATATTTAACAATTTTAAAGTTATAATCATTTTTAGAACTTTAATTTAATAAACATATCTCTTTTTTTTTAATTCTTCTTTGTATCTTCTTGTCTTTTTTTAAAACTTTTTTATACCTTTTTAACTATTTTTACTTCATTATCTCTTCAAATCTTTTTTACATTTTCTTCATCTCTCCTTATCTTTTACTACTTCTTCTTTATCTACACTTCTTCTTTTATAAGACTTCTAAATATTCTTTTATTCTTAATTACATTATATTTATTATTATTACAATTCTTACAAAAGATGTTCCTTACTAATTTTTATTTGATTATTCGTAAAACATTTCTGTTAAAGTACAATACATTAAGCCTTTAAGGACAAGTCGTAAGGTTTTAACTAAAATAGTGTTTTCACTTCATAAAAAAATTTAATATTAGGCTCAATTTTTATAAAGTAGATTACAACGTTTTCATATTTATGTATAAGAAAATAATTAATCTTAATGTTATATCTGTATTTTTATGTAATTACAGTTTTTATATCTTTACTATTTTGAGTAATCTTTATATTAATATCATTTGAAGTTTTTCTAACATATTTATACAGACAGTTGTTACAATTTAATAAATATTTCATAAAATTAAAATTTAAAATTTAATCATATTGTTGATTATTTGTTATAGTACATGTTTTACATGTATTATTATTATATAACTTGTAACTTACTTTTGTATTATAATTTCTCTTATTGTAAATATTGCTATCTTTAACCCTCAATATAATCATTTATATATGTGCTCCGCCAGTAGTCTTCGTGTTGCTTTACGTTAATAAACAACCACAAATCCCCTTTGCGTTTATCAAATGAAATATATTTTTGTTCCTTCTCAAAATATTTTCTTGATAATATCATTAAATAATATGTTCCTTCCTTTTTCCACTGTGAATATTGCTATTCTAAAAGGGAATGCTAGTAACATAAAAATTGAAAGTATCTTTGTTATCAATAAATTGATATGTATTTTGTTGTCTGAAATTCCTAATTTAATGTTTAAATAATCTTTCTTGAAAATGTTATTCATTTGTGTAAAATTTTAAAAAAATATATAAATAGATATATTAAGTGTAAATGCATTGTTATTATTATAATTAAAGTTAAGGCCGTATTCAATACATCTTAATAAAAGAAAATAAATTTTATCTATATAATTCTGTTCATAAATATTAGCTAAGCTGTCAGTGATTAGTCATAATAGTGGTTTACTTTTAACTCTCTCATATTTATTATCATTGAATTTAATGTAATTTTATTGAAATAATGAACGAATCAAA
>BMAW01009574.1:43560-54528 GCA_019974015.1 Nephila pilipes | reverse complement strand
TTGTGCTACGTTCAGTTACGTATTGCATTGTGATGACACAAATTTATTTTAGAATAGTTTACTCATCTATAAATGAGGAAGTTGTGAAATATATTGCAGAACATTCTGTAAGGACGACCTGGTCATTATGAAATTTCATATTTATAGACATGCAACTATGGACTGTAAAATTCATTATTGTAAGCAGTAATATTACGTTTTAGTTATTCAGCTGCGGTAATCCCGGTTCTTATTTCATGTGATAATGTATGATTTTGATTAGAATAGTAGGAGAGGGGGTAATTTAGTTTTATATAAGGTTATGAATTATGCTGAACTGAATCAATTAAGTCATTCTCAGAAACAATTATTATTACTTTACATGATTGATCTATCATTAGCTGTTCGATATTTTAGACTGAAAACTTAATTTATTTTTAATGTTTTCAGTATACTATCTACAAGCGATATTCAATAATAACGGAGGAGCTTTGATATTTTATAATGACAATGATATATGCTCTATTATTTACACAGAAATATTTTATATAATGAAGATTGGCGTGTTTTTTTAAAACTTTGAAGAAGAAATTATTTCACATAAAAACAATGCACAAACACGAGAGGTTAATGTTTTGGAACAATTTTCATTATAAGAAATACAAATATTTTTCAAAACAATCCGAAGTAATACATCGGAATTGTTTAAGCTGAGAATTAAAAATATTAAACAGTTCAACTTTTTCCGTTGGAAACTTTAGTTTGATTTCAAAATAAAAAGCTTTGATTAAAATAGATATATGCTATTTAATTGAGTAATGCATTTAAAAGTAATGTTTTATTACATATTGTTTTCACCAAAACTGTGAAATTTCACCTAGTAAAACATTGAATCAATGACAAATGTAAATGCTTTAAATGACTTTCTTCGATTTCAATACTTGCATTGTATTTAGAGAATAAAAGAAGTGAAATATAATATATACTTTCTAAAATTAATGAGGCTACTGATCTTTTAGTAGTTCAAAAATGTTGCGCTTGTTTTGCATTATATATATATATATATATATATATATATATATATATATATATATATATATATATATATATATATATATATAAAATCACGTGATAAACTGGATAAAAACTATTCTCCAAGGATAATTTATACTTCATATAAAAGCTATTTGAAAACAAATTTTCTTAATTAACGTTTAGATAAATCAGCAAAATGAACTGATAAGTACTAGGCTCATAGTTTGAATTTTGATCAAAAAACTAGGATGATGCATCTTGGTATTTTAACTTTCAATGTAATGGGAAAATAATCAAAGAAGTAGATAAAATTTCATAAATAAAATTTATATATATAATAATAATAAGAAGAAGAAGAAGAGATTAATTTCCAGATCCCACAGTCAGTATAATTAGCTGCACGTTGAACTTTTTTTACTGTGTGTGTATGGTCAAACTTTAAGAATATTTTAATTTTTTCTTTTGTAAGTGTATTCTCGTAATAATTTTAAAAACATGTCGTGAATCAGTAATCGTAAAGCAAAAAAACTCATGCAGATGTTCGAATTTATATCATGGCTCAATTTATATTATTTCTGTAACTCGCGGTTCACGTAAATTGTGATTTAGTAACCCCGGACTCCAACTAACTATTTATATAAAACATGTTTTCTTTAAATTGAAGCTAATATAATGAAATAAATTTTATTATGAAAGACTAATATCCTTTGCAACCACTTTTAAAAGCAAATTTCTGAAACGTTAGTGTTAAATTATGCATATAAATTAATAACTAAGCAATTTAATTAAGATAATTGCTATACATCTCACTAAAGATACTTTGGATGAAACTTTTCTTTCAATTAATCGAAGAATAAAAAGCAAAAAAGAAAACTTGCAGCAAAAAATACAAAAACGAGCATTCCGTAGTGCATCCAATTAAATTTTTTTGTGATTTAAATAGATTCTTCAAAAGCACTAGAAATATGTTTCAAGCCAAGTCATAAAAACAATGATTAATGTTGCATATTCGTTGTTTTGATAAATTTTTTTTTATTTAGAGGTGGGCTGCAATGATAAAAAAACGTTGGCAAAGCATTCTTAGCATTCATTAAGTTCGGAAGCATTTTTATTAAATATTTCCAACCATATTTGAGCGGAGCTTTTAACCATGGCAACAAATTTAACATTCGAGACTATTTCTATTTTTAAATCTCAGGCACTGTTTTTTATACTACTCTTTCGAAAAATGAATAATTCAAGCTACAATCTTACACATATTACGACATTAAGGAATTTTTTTTTCTTTTCCTTTTTACTGACGAAGTTTTTTAATTTTTTTTTTAACTCATCAGTTTTAATTAGATTTTTCAACTAATTGCGCTTTTACTACTTGCTGTAGATTTAAACTCGGAATTATTTGAAATTCTTGCGGCGTTTGCACCTTTTTCTTTAAGTAGCCATTGCGTATATTAATTTTAATGAGCTTTCAACAACGCTTTGAGAAATGGCAAAAATGAGCCGAATGAAATTTTTCTATTTTTTTTGCTAATCTTTTTATTGTTATTATTTTCCTTTCGGGAGATTATCAAGAAATCCAGTGGGAAAAATATAATTATAAAAAGAATGTAATGAAATAATATGTTTCTTTTCCTTGGGTTTGGAACTATGTTTGTTCTTTGTATTAATGTTTCTGGTTTATATTTGAAGTGGTTTAGAAAAATAAAAAAAATAATAAAATATTTGAGAAATATTCATTAGATTTAAAGAAAGAATACACGACTAAAATATTTTTACAGCTTTCTGTTAAAATTTTAATTATGAGGATTCAGTTGGCTTTAAAAATTTGTATTTTTATTCTCTATCTAATTAAACACCTTAATGTAAATTTCCATTCTTATTAATTTTAACTTATAGATAAGATTAAACGAGGAGTTCATTAGATATTTTTAAAAAAAATATATTATATAGACGAAGAATTTAAGAAAATGTTTAAATGGCGATTATTACTATTTACATTTGTAGCTCAAAACGTACGTGTTTTTGAAGATAGATGGCATTGATAAGGCAAACTATTGTTACCACTCTGTGTTACCATTTGTTAAATGATACTGAGTCAAATCTGACTCTGATTCTGAGGTCAATTCTAATTGGTACTGCGTCAAATTGTCGTCGTCATTTTGAGCGGAGTTGTCTGCAACGATGAGACCTTGATTATCATTAAACACCAGATTCGACGTAACAATAAAAACAATGGGTTGCTTCCTGTGAATTTATTCCAAGGAAGACAAAGATGGTAACATCGAGAGAAAAAATTATGGTGACAATTTTTTTTTGTTACTTGAAAGAATCATTGAAGGAAGGTTTCCATGGACTTCATAGAAAAAGGAAAAACAATCACTGATCAAACTACAGTGAGTTACTACTTTCACATTTCTCAAACGCATACTTTTGGAATCACTGTCGTAATTACGTAGCTCTAACTAGTTGAAAATTTAAGAATATCTTAAAACGATCATTACTTTATAACGTTACATACCTTTTCAATGAAATCTCATGACTGAAAATTACTAATAAATTTTGAAGCAACATAAGGAAATAAGGTAATTCAATTACGTATGGGCGGAGAACCTATAATCGTGACGGATTTTAAGGCGACGTATTAAATGAATTCAAATTTCGTCATTATTATTTCATATTATGATTTGATTATTAGTGACAGTAAAACTTTTAGAATGTTTTAAATATGTATTTTTGGGATGTATATATGCATCCTGGTTATATTTAAACTCTCAGGCAGCTGTTTTATTTATGAACGTACATTAGCTATTCTGTAATAGTTGCTGCTTATCTTTGTTTCTCTTTCTATCCAATTCAGTTGTAATTCAATTAAATTATTATAATATACACTACTGGCCCTTAAAATTTTTATATCATGAAAGTGTCATGCAACAAACAGGAAAGTAATAAATTGTTTGGATAACCAAATCACTTGCAATTCAGCATTTTTGTACAAAGCAAGTAAATGATTAGGAGTATTGTATACAAGAGAATATTGTACAGTAGGTTTCTTATTAGAATGTCTCATTCAAATTTTAGTTTTTTGTGTAAACACCATTTTATGGCTCGTGTAAGTAGGTAGTATCCCTTAAATACATGTTGGAATTGAAAGCAATAAGATCATGACTTACCTGGAAGTTGGATAATTGATAATGAACGCCCACACATTGCTCGTATTATATTGAAGGTGGGTATCTGGCTGCTGATCTAGCCAGTGCGATCTTCAGATTTCTCAACCATTGAGAATATTCATTCATTTATTGCAAAGAAATTGATTCCTCATTCCTCATCAGCAATTGCGTTGAGGAATTCTGTCATTATAGAGCAGTTAGATTCGATACTCAGCTCAGTTAAAAATTTGTATTCCAGAAGATTACTACTAAATTCTCAAGGGTGTGTACCTTTAAATTACTTTCAAATTAAATCATGCATTCCTCCTATTAATCTATATATTCACAAGAAATTAAGAACATTAATATTTGGAAAGCGAGTAAAACATTATAATTGCAAGAAAAGATATATATTTAGGTTAATAAGAATTTTATTAGATAGGAGAGGATAGGAGATAGGAGAAGATAGGAGAGGAAGAATTGTGCGCCGATTACTGGTGGGAGACAACCCCAATTCTTGCTTCTTTCAGCTTGTCTAGAGGAAATATTTTTACCCGTGTATCATTTTCAAACTTCATGACTGCTGTCAAAACATAAATATAAGAAAATGGAAAAATTAGAGCAAAACTGAAAAAATTAAAAGCATCTAAGAAGTTTCCAATTTGAAATAAAGCGAAATAATGAAAATTAAGAAAAATAAAACTTGTAAATACTATTTACTTCTATTACTATTCTAGAAAATCTGTTTACTTCTGCTCCATATGACCAGTGTTGAATGAGTATTTCGCCCACACTAATTAACGTCCTCTCCCCCTTTCCAGTAGAGGGAGCTTTTATCGACTCTTACTTTCGTAATGCCTCCAATTGATGTTTAATAATGTCATTTGATTCAAATACAAACATTTTCAAACCAACCTCGAATATATATATTGGTATAAGACAAAATAATAGGAACACCTGTGAAAAAATGAAAAAAAATTATTAGTAAAGGCTTGGCCACACTTTGGCCTGAATGACAGCTTGCATTCGAAGTGATATTGAAAAATAAAGATCTTGAACAAAGTTCATTAGAATTCGCACTCATTCCTCTTTCAGGTCCATCTCGAGTTCAGATAATGTGCGTGAAGGAGGAAAACGGGCGCGGACTTTGTTTTAATTTTACTTATTTGAATTATTTAGTAGTTATTTTTTTTAAAAAAACCGTTAGCGCTTTTAATGGCAAAATCTGTTCTTCACAAAGCATTACATGGAACAATTTCTGCTGACGAATTTTTTTTTGGCTTGTTACATACTAGCTGGTATACATGTTCTTCACACAGGTTAATTTTTTTTTTATATAAAAATGTAATAATCCAATTAAGGGATAATATTTATTGAATTATGACCAACTTTTAAATAATAGTTTTTATAAATTTAAATGAACAGCAAGTATATATATATATATGCATGTTATGTGTAAGTTTGATTATGTTCATAAGCACTCGGACCATCACTGGTGTATATAGACAAACAAAGATATGCTCTGGTCCACGTCCGAACTAGAAGCCGATGTCAACAGTCAGGCGAAGTTCGTCGCCAAGAAATTTTCTCTGTCATGAATGAGGTACCCAGGCATCTGTTTGTTATACTATGGAGCTGTACTGTTTGTCAGCTTTATGCAATATTTTCTGGTAATATTTGCTTGGTTTTTATTTTTATATCGCACCTTAATTTATATTAAATAGCTACTGGAGAGATAAGTTATCTTTTTTCAAAAGTTACGTGCTTAATAGTGAGCAAATGAGATGGCAATTTTTTTTTTCTTTATTTTTATCAAGAAAAGTAATCTGAAATACTTTTTGAAATGAGATTTGTGCTAAAGCTAAAGCATTCATTTAGATTACAGACGATTAAAAAGTTTTGAAGTTATAAAAATTAATGATGAAGAAAAGCTAATTGTACCATTAAAAGCAGGAGAAACGAAAAATGGTATTATGTTATTAATGAGGAGTTGTTTAGTACAATATCTGAAACTGACGCCAGAACAGACCACCGAGACAGAACATGTATACTTAAAGAATTGCAAGTTAAATAAAAAATATTACATATGAAGTTATAATGTTGTATTTATAAATTTTTGTAAGTTTTTTCAAATGAAATATAGTGCATGTAATGAAGGTTTTGTTGTGAAACTAATTAAGAGTTAATATCAAGACACTAAATCGATCTGATAAACCTGCAGTCAAACAGAAAAGAAGAATCTAGGTCATAATGATGTATATCAAGGTCGTTTAACACAGTTTGTCCATCTACGACCTTTGCAAACTAACAATATGAAGTAGCGTGTTACCCTCTTGAAACATTTTTACATTTGGTGTTCTAGATATATCCCATTCAGATAACGGTCGGAAATGCAGTAATCAAGTCACATCCAAACTATACATTATTTGAAAATATATTAAGATTTCATGCTATGACTCCTTTTAGTCAAATACAAGGCACAAAGGAAAGGGCGAATCTGGATATATAAATTTTTTAAATGCCTAGGTGAAAGATAACAATTCAAATAAATGAATGAATAGTTTCCTCTTCAGTTTGACAAAAACCCAATATATCTCTAAGGAACTATTCTCACTTACTATTCTCATCAAGGAACTATTCTCATCTATTCTCATTTAGATGTGTTGTTCCTATTTTCAACAGTTTATTTACATATGCTGTTACTTAAGCTGTCTTCTATTGTAACATATATAATAATAATATGTATTAAAAATAATTTATGATTTAAAAACGTTACAAAAATATTTTTATTCAACAATCTCCACCAGTGTTTGAATAGTGCATTATGATTGTCACAATGCACTATTCATGCACTGGAGTAAGTGAGACTTACAGATATGCAGTAAATTTTACTTTCTTTCACCAACACTTTTAGTATAAATTGACATTTAACACACACACACATATATATATATATATATATATATATATATATATATATATATATGGTTAGGTATTGTATTCCTCATAATTATTTCAGGTAGATTTCTTTCATTTTTAAACATAATCTTCTTTTAGCTTAAGCGTTTCTCCAATTTTACCTAAAAGGTAAAATTTCAGTAGGTCATCAAAATGGCCTCTGTTTGGCTAATGACTACTTCGTGCGACGTAAGTCGTTGTCTGCCGAATCTTCTTTTTTCAAGTTTAGAAATAAAAAAAAAAAAACATGCTTCTGGAGGACAAAACGGTGGATGTCATAATATTTTGAACAATAATTCCTTGATTATGGACATCTATGTAATAGTGTATTCACATTTTGTCCAGATATATGTATCTATGCAGACTATTCAGGATTGTGACGAAAAAGCGCAAAAATAGCTTCAGATTCGACAACTGGTTTGCGTTTACTTTCCAACAATAGCAAACTATGCCCCAATTCTGCCGAAATTTTTTCACTTATAATTTACTGAGCAAAATTAAAAACTCCATGATATTCCGTTGGTGTCAACTATTTTACGCACTTTGATTCTTCGATCATTCATAACCATATAGTAAATTTCGTCAATCATTCCTGGAGTAGTCACTTCCACTAGAAATCTCGAATGACGCTCATATTTTGTGGATGTACGGCTATGTTTATATTCACTTTCTCCATTGTATACAGTTTCAAACACGGGAGCAGATGTGCCATGAAAGTCATCCAACTCAGCTATGATTTAGTTCGGTATTAAGTCTTTTAAGTTTAATCATCGCTCGAAACTTACTTTTCTTAAAATCTTGCTCCAATCGGCAATAATAATGAATCCCTGAAATGAAAACAACTCAGACTTAGACAATTGTCTAATGAGTCATGTGGCTTACTAAAAACAAATCATTTTCGATGCTACGAGTATCATCTCTTAGATTTTCTTAGGACTTATTGAATGACCTACGTATATATATTATAGTTCAGTTTAAGTATATATATATATATATATATATATATATATATATATATAACAGGTCAATTGAAAAGTCCCCGGCCTATCATAGTAAAACACATTTTTTTTTATCAAAATTAGTTTTTTTTATTCAACATAATTCTTCAAGGATGATACACTGATTATAGCGACCCTCCAACATTTCGATACCATTTTTGTAGTACGATTTGTACTTTGCTTCAAAATAGGCCTCAGTTTCGGAGATCACCTCTTCATTCGACGAAACTTTCTTCCCAGCGAGCATTCTTTTGAGACCCGAGAACAGGAAATAGTCACTGGGGGCCAGATCTGGAGAATACGGTGGATGAGGAAGAAATTCGAATCCCAATTCAGGGATTTTTGCCATCGTTTTCACTGACTTGTGACACGGTGCATTGTCTTGGTGAAGCAGCTCTTTCTTTTTCTTCAAATGCGGCCGTTTTTCGGTGATTTCGTCCATCAAACGGTCCAATAACGCTATGTAATAGTCGCTGTTGAAGGTCCTTCCTTTTTCAAGGTAGTCATTGAAAATTATTCCATGCGCATCCAAAATACAGACGCCATGACCTTGCCAGCCGACTGTTGCGTTTTCCCACGCTTTGGAGCGGGTTCATCGTGTGCAGTCCACTCGGATGACTGTCCACTGGACTTCGGAGTGAAATGATGGAACCATGTTTCATCCATTGTCACATATCAACGCAAAAACTCGGGTTTATTACGCTTGATCATCTTCAAACACTGCTCCGAATCAAGAATACGCAGATGATGGGAAAAAGCCAGTGGCCGGATAAATTTCTAAAGACATTTAGACTTGAACAAGAGTGGTGTAAGACAACTCAGTCGCATTTTACTCTGCCAGCGAAGCCAACCATTAGACGTTATAAGAAGCATTAGGAACCATTTTTAAACGTATGAAAGAGTCAACTCTTTTTGATATAATCTTCGATAGGTATTATGAAACACTGTATATATAAATTTGAATATTTTTTATATCTTTATTTTAAGATATTTTTAGACAGACATAAGAAAAAAAAATCTTCCTGTTTTAAAATCGTGCTCGATAATTTCTTTAACTCTGTATATTTCAGTCATGTACACAGTGCTGGTTTGGCTTTGCTGCTTTTAAATACATTTCGAAATAATATTTAACAAGAATGCAGCTTTGTATTTTTTTTTGTATAAGAATCTGTGCTGGCTTTGCTGCTTCAAAATATAAACTGTTAACTTCTTTAACAGAAACACAACTCAGGATATTTCATTCTTCGTTACTTGACTATTCTGAACAATTTTTAAATGTAAGATTTAAATGTAAGTTGTTCCTGTGTTCTTGTATGGACCACAGAAGCTAATTTATTTCCCTTCTATTACCAACAGGACTTAAGTAGATAAGATTATTATATCGTGTGACAGAATGCCTTGAAATGAAAAAAAAAATATCAATGACATAAACCTATTCTTGTAATGATTTTCAAAGCAAAAGCATTTTTAGTGAGTTAAGAAAAAAGAAATATGAGAAAATAAATATATATATACATTAGGATAAAATTCTTTTTATCATTTATTGAAATGATAGATAAAATTAAAAAGTATATATCAATGATTTGAAAACGCAATTTTTTTTTTATAAATTGAAATTGCCCGTACAAAAAATGGGTTTTAATCGAATATAAATGCAAAGAAATAATGTTTACATGTACTTGGTACATGTAAACATTATTTAACCAATCATAGTTAGATTTAACCAATCATATAGAAATTAAGGAAGCAACCGCTATGTATGTCAACTGAAAAATAAAGTATTACTAAGCAATATCTAATTAATACCGACAGAGTAGAGCAAATATAAATCAGGATTGAATTTCTTAAGATGTCAATATTAAAGCAATCAAATTTCATAAAATTCTTCAAGCAACTTAAAATATAAAAATAAGTTATAATTAACATATAAATATAATACTCTAGTAACACTATTTCGGTTTGTCATTGTCGAAAAACATTCACTTGTTCGTAGACAAACCAAAAACTGTTACCAAACCTGATGTTAACTGTATCAAAAACAGATTTTAAAGATAATAATTATTTCAGAAAAAAATCATAAATATTTTACTAATAGCAAGAGAATTCTAATTCCCCTACAAAGAACAAATAAATAAATTTAATGTGATTTCAATAACAGTTTCAGAACAAATATATATAAATCTAACAATTTCTTTCAAAAATAGGCGTAATACTTCAAACTTGACGTATTTTACAATAAACGAATTTTGAAAATCGGCCGCAAAATGCACATGAGGAATATCTATACATTTGCACAATATTTCGCACTTCGTGTCTTTTGTAATGTGTCCTCCACAGCGTCCACAAAACTAGCAAGCCATTCCTTTTATTTACATAGATTAAACACACACACACACACACATATATATATATATATTTATTTAACTCAATATAAATTCTTGGTATGCCCCGTTGATTTACGTGTTGCTGGAATAGAAAACTGACTAAGTATAAGTCAAAGTTAGATCTGCTTAGTAGAATATATTATTGTGATTTCATATTTTACACTTGTATTCCTATTTCTTTTCCTTTATCAGAAGCAACAAAAAAGCTATTAACCTAAGCGTAAACTAAGGTCATCAGCTTATCACCTGACGACAAATTAGAATGTCTAGTTATAATATACTTTACAAATTGTTATATCCTATTTATCATAATCAGATTTAGAATATCTACTTGAAATACTAATAAACAGTCTTGAAGAACTATTTCAGATGTGAATTCAACGGCAAAACTCAATTAATTAGCGCAATAATTCTAACAATGCAAACTGAAGGGTGAAACCAGGACGACATCAGTTCTTGGCATCT
>BMAW01009574.1:0-40992 GCA_019974015.1 Nephila pilipes | reverse complement strand
AGGACAACATCAATTCTTGTCTGTTACAGTAACTGTTACTATATACAACAGTAAAACATTTCATAAGAATATAATTAAAGCATTATGTTTCCAAACTATATTATGAAGCTATAGAAACTGATTACATTACACAACGCAAAACATTTTTGCGGAAAAAATGGCAAAGAAATTTACCAAAAGATATCGTGAGAATTGATGTATTGATTTGCAAAACGTTTAATTAAAACCATAACGTATTTTTCTTTCCAACATTTTATATATGTAAACTCAATGTATAGAAACCCACCAATCAACGAGATAGGAGGCACCAACTGCAAAAAATAAAAACGTAAAAAATATTTTAAGTACGAACGAATACACACACACACACACACACACACACACACACATATATATATATATATATATATATATATATATACAGAGAGAGAGAAAGCTTTTATTAGTAAGCTACGAAATGGATTTATGATTGTCATTCTTTATTAACGTCGCGTTGAGAAGAAACACATGAGCTATAGGCAACGAATCTAGTAATTTTGCGACTCATCAGGTGATAGGGACGGCACCTGAGATGGCACCTACCTTTCTACCTTTTCAAACCTCAGGGATGACTCGGGTCCTATGCCAGATTTTACATGCATTAGCTCCGCTACGCTCTTTATTGGCATTAAGACTCGAACCCACGACTCAACGTAAAACACAACAGGAGCGAGTCCACGACCATGGGCATAAGTCTATCGCGGCCACAGTTAGAGAGCGCCTAACATTTTAGGTATCATTTGTATCACGCGACTGTGGCTTGCGATTTTGAGATCCATCTCTTACTGCTATTGTTTTTTTTTTAGAACGAAGTTAATTTTAAGCCATGCCATCATAAATATTCCGATTGAGTTATTGTTGACTATACTGCTTTTATGTTATAAGGTTAACAGACGTAAGTTTTATTTATTATATGCAATTTATTCTAAAGAATGTAATATTTCATCAAAATTTAAAAAAAAAGGTTAATTAGCTTGCTTCTTATTAAGTTTTAATTTGATTTACATTTTTAATGTCATATATCCCTATGTCATAATATCCCTAAAATTTAATTGCCTATATTTACATTTTTGTAATCATACTGATTTCGTTGTTCACGCTTTTTCAATGCTTCTCAGTTTATTAACTAGGTTGATACCGTTTAGTAGAAACAGAAAAAAAGTTAGGCTCAATATTAAGAAATATAAAGGATTTATAGGACTAAAAACATAAATAGAAGTAAGATATTTAACCTTTCTGATTTACATCATGATTATAAAATTTCATAAATTAAAATGAGGCATTATTTCGATATAAAAACTAAATAAAATATAACATCTGATTGCATTTCCAGCTGTCTTATTACATATTTTAAAAGTTTATAATCGCTAATCTGAATTTTCATAACTTTTATTTGATAAAATTCAAAATAAAGTAAAAAAGGCAGTCTAACTGAGAAGAAATTATATAATGGCTTTCTACATCATTTAATTTCTTTTATCAATTTACTTACTTTTTCTGCGTCATAAAATACGAAATTTATTGCTTCACATAAGAATGAAAAATATGATCCGGAACCATTAAATTGAAACATAACTACAATTAAAGTTTAAATCATTTTGTATGTGAGCAGGCCAAGTTTATTTTTTGCAGTTATTGTATTTTCGCTGATTTATGAAAAGGCAACAGCTTTCTAAAGAACTTCTGAAACTTTTATTTCTCAGTTTATCACAAAATAGTCTTTTTTTTTATGATAACTATTACAAGAATTCTAAAGGAAATTTTTTATCAGACGTCATTCACTTTCTAAATATATTCTCGAACTCGCTTTTGTTTTCAATTACGCCTACGTTGCCTGCTTATACTTATTTTTAAATTTAAGAAATCTGTGTTTAAATTTGTTCCATTCAATTATATAAATTATGAAAGAAACTTTATTCATAATTTTATGCAAATAAAGACCTTTAAATTTTTTACTCCTTTTAAAATAATCAAATTTTAAAAGAAGTAAAAAAAAGTTTTCGAATAAATACCGTCTTCCAAATTAAAAAAGAAACAAAAAGTTTCATTTTCTGAAAATGCTTCATTAAGTTTTAACAGTAAAACAATTTTTCTATAAAGTAATTTCAAATGCACACTTTCTGAGAAACAGTCTGTGCCATATTTTGTGTTATGTTTTTTCTTATACTCTTTAGTTTACATTTTAATTTTATTTGATACAATTGTATAAAAACGAGTTACAATGATCACGTCAAACAGTTTTAAGGAATAGATTCCAATTACTTGAATGACAATATATTAAATTCTTTCTTTTTAAAATTTTATTTATTTTATTCTTATTAAAAAGATAGATCTACTATTTTCTGATGAAATAATACATATTTTAAGATTTCTGAGGAATCATAAAATATAACCAAATACATTCAAGGAATAAAAATGTTCAATCCCAAGAGAAAATGTTTTCTTTTGAAATTCTTTTTAGAGAATTATAGCTTTTTACTGTTTTAGTATGTTGAAATTATACGAATGGTTTTCTTTCCCTATTCTTTTAAGAAAAAAATGTGATTCCATATTTATTCTAAGAAACGGCTTACATTTAAAATGTTTATTTCTATACTTACAATGCCACTTTCTTCGATTCATTTAAAAATAGTTTCTTATATAATTATAGTATATCATTACTTTTTTGTTCTTTCATTGTAATTATTCACTATAATTTATTTCGGCATGTTGCATTGCATTTGCATGTTGGTATGCTATACACAATAATTCAGCATGTTGCTATGTCAATTATTTGAAAAGAGAATTAAATGTAAAATATCTAATTGTATATCTGTATTTAATATTTTTGATCATTTTCTTGTCGTTTTTATTAGATTTAAGAATTTATAACATTTTTTTAGTTGTGGTTGCACTACGCAAAAAAAGAATGATATAGTAAGCCACCTTTAACAATTATAAACACAAATAAAAAGCTGAGCTAGGAAAGGAAGAATGTTAGAAACGGAGTTTTGTTCCATTACCAAGAGCCTATTGCTTATGGTTGCTAGCTCACTATGGGTGTTCATCCCCTCGAGTAGTAGGTTCAAGTATACGAATCTTAGTTTCAAGCCTACTGATGTAGTGCAGAAACTTAGAAAAAGTGGTACCGACCCAGGTGTCATCCTCGTCACATGATCGAGATTAAAATTCACGATATTCGTAGCCAATAGCCCTCCTGTTGCGTCCGAGTGCGACAGTTATGAAACAATCAATCGAGAGTTCTATGGCCATGATTCCATAGTTCTTGATTTTCGTATTATAGTTTTCTAGAAATAAACGATAAAGGAAAAAGTAAAGATCAGTTGTTTCTTCAAGCCAGTTAGTGTGATAAGTGTGTTTATCGAAGATGATTGTTGAAAGTAATCATTTTTCTCTAAGTGATACACATCATGTTAGAAATATATTGATTCAAATTCGCTTTTGCGTGATTATTCACAATTTTATTTTGTTTAATTTCAAAATAAGTATTTTTTTATTACTCAGAATGTTCAACTATGAAAGTACCTACTCTCATTTTATAGGATATTTTATTTAATGTGAACTTTCGATTTTCTAGAAGTCCTACAGCCCGAAATAGTCCGAATTAAAGAGATTCTACTGTACTAATATAAACAGTATGTGCTATTTTATCCGTATTTTAAATAAATGATATGAAGATTCAAGATATTGTTCGGTGATTTGCTTATAATCTTATATAAAAGAGTATGATGTCTTATTAAATTTGTATTTAACTGTACTTATATTGAGTAAAATATGATTTATGTAGCAGAGCAATACCGTACATTATCGCTCCACTCCATTGAAATAACTGAAAACATTTTAGACTAAAATCACTTTAACGTGTAGTAACTCCTTCACCTTGCATGCACATATTGAAAATATTCCATATTCAGTTCCACGATCCCTTTAACCCAAAGTACATTCGGCTGCCACGCTATGGTTAAGGGCTTATGGCCCGCGTTGTTTCAGGTAAGTTATGGTTTCAAGTCAGTTGTGACATCAAATTGCCTCGCCTTCTCAACCAGAGACTACCAATGACGTCAATGGAAAAATTCCAGATATTACTCAATCTGACAAGAGATGTATATCACAAACGAAGTATGTTTTCTGAATTTTTGTTAGTACTTTTTTCCTAGTTCATAATTCTATGAACACCAAACGGTTATTTTTACTGAATATAATTAGTTGAAATTCACTTTAATTTAAAAATCGTATTTAACAAGGACAGGGATGTGAAAGATACAGCATATGTTTTAATTGTAATATAAAAAGACATGAATGCTGTAACAATCAAATTCATAAGCCTCATTAACATACCCTCAAATTTATATTGAATTAACTTTTTTCTAATTTTACATTTGAATACCCTGGGTAAATGGTTAATTGAATTTTTTATTTTTTTCCGTGTTATCTTTGTGTATTCTAACATTTCCATCAACTGGTACATTACCTAAATTTGACGAGCAACCCTTGACATTCATTGGATCAGACTGTTAAAATGTGAAATACAAAGAAATGTGAAATACAATAAAATGAGCATTCAGACAAAAAAAACTTACTAAAATTTAAATATCATGTTGTTTATTAGTAAACTAATGTTTACTAATAAACAATCTTTATGCTTTAGCAGCTTATTAAAATTATTACTATCCGTAAACGTGTTGTAAATTGGTATTGAATATCTATACCAATTAACTATTAACTATTTTGAAATAAACATTAAGAGATTTTAAAAGAATGCTTTTTTAATGAATAAGCCCAGCACCAACTAAAATGCAGATTAAAGCCCTTGTTACTATCATTTATTTAAATTTTAGGCACAAGTACCCCTGATTGTTTCTAAAACATCTCTCCAGAGAGACGACATAAGAATGAATAATTATTTTTATCTTTCGGACGTGATACTTTTGAGCTATACTTGCCACCCTTCGGGCAAAGGTTGCCTAATTGCATTCTTTGTTCCTCTTGGCATGTAATTAAAACTAAATAATTAGAAGTTGCGAAGAAGAGGAAGAGGAAAAAAATTAGTATTTTTTGTTTTAGCAATTGTGTTTTTCATCTATCGCCACTTGTTTTTTCTACTCCAACGAAAATGACAGATGAGAAATAAAAGCGACAGCAAATTGCGTGTAATTATTCTTCTCTGAATGTTAGCAGAGGCTGTGGTTTTTGAAATCTTCCAATTATACTTCCTCCGGCTCTTTGTAAAAGAAAAGAATTTTCCAAGTTTTTCCATTTAAGTGGAATTTTTTTGCTATTTTCTTCTTTGAAATTGTTTTCTTTTAATTTTAGCTATTTTATTACGAGAAGATTGTTAAGTAATTCTCCTGAGGGTCATATTATAATTTAAATAGTGTTTGAAGATTGCAGAGATCTGTTGAAAAATTAACATTAATGATTCCATTGCAATTTTTAAATAAAAAGATGTTACATGTTAAAGGATGATAACAATATTAACTTACATGTTTCACCGTTTTATATATAAGATTTCGCTTCGCTTCCAGATTCTAAAAAATAATACATCTGTAATGCATAAGTTGAGATTTCGAAAAAATGCTAGTATTTTAAATAATTTGTTGTGTATTTACATTCCTTCAAAAGTTTCGGTAAAACCAAAGTTTTGATACCCCACTTTAAGAAAACAAAATTGAAGATAAAAATATATGGTTTATATATGAATGATCATAGTGTTTTCAATAAAGCTATATGGAATATTTATACCTATAACTATTTTTATGGAATTGGAAACTTTTATAGTTATCAGAGGAACTGTGAAAATCTTTATGTTGTAATTTATGTGGACTTTTCTAAGCTATTTGATATTCAGTTGTTGGTATTAAGACATTGTTGGCCTTGTCTAAGAGATGTTCTTTCCTAGTTTTATTAAGATGGTAAGATATCAGATGCATGGAAGTGAGGCTATCATAAGCTGATACTGTTGTGATGTGAGGTTATTGTTCATTAATTTGGCACAGAGAAGTACCACGAGGGCTATTGATGACGGACCTCGTAATTTTGAACTCGGTCAAGTGACTAGGAAGACATCTGAGCTAACACCTTCCTCTCCAAAATTCCACCCCATGCCAATGGGAAGACTTGGAACCTTTAGAGATATAACGTGCATCAGCCCAGACATACTGCGGGTCTTTAGTGGTATCAGGGCTCAAACGAACGACTCAATGAAAACCTGCGGCAGCGAGTCTGAGACTATGACCGCTAGATTATCGTGGCCACAGTTAGATGACTTGATGTGTCTAGTAGTAATGCTCAAAAACTCTAGGATTTATTTGAATCCATAAGAATTCAGTTACAAAATCTAAAAATTTAGTACGTGCTCCAAGCTATCCGTATGTTATAGTTCCTGTGCATTCCTTTCTAGGGCTTCAACCCAAAGAATGAGGAATTCTACTTGCATCAACACTTTTCACTTCATTATAACCAAAGAACGACTGTGCACCGTAATAACAATATCTGCTTCCTCGGCACACATGATTCTTCAAAATCAAGGACTTTATAAAGACAACCCCTTGTGTGTGAACACTTTAATCGATGACTCAGAAATGCCTGTTCAAGTCAGGGAAGAGAACATATTACCTAAAGGAAACACATATTTCCTTCTAAGCTCTTCATCCATTTTCTTTGAAAGATTGCTGGACAAACAAATTATGGCTTACTTTAGTGAGTGTGCTGATCTGAAAGAGCAAGATGTCAGATATTGACAGTCTAACAGGGATGAAAAATACAGTTATAGAGAAGGCGTAACAAAGGTGGAGTAAATGTGACTTTATATCTGAAATCTCTCTGGATGGTCACCATTACCTACATGAGCTCCATCAAGGAACCTCAACTGAATTGAAATTTTGGAATTAGATTCCTGTTATATGATGTATCTCACACCATATCCAAGTGTTTTTGGTCAGGAATTCATTTTAAAGTATTATTATTCTCGACTTCAAAATACTAGGTTTATTCATGAATATCTTAACCTTTTTCTCTCAAATCAGGCTCATAATACTCATTGTAACCTAAAGTTCATGTATTTAAAAAACTATGAAGAATAAAGCTGATATTCAGAACTTAATATAAAACAATACGAAATTCGGTGAATATTACATAAATTTATAAATATCCTAATACTTTACATTTTCGATTTTCGTATTTAACTATGAAATCAGATATAAATATTTTTAAATAACTTTTTACTTAAAAACATTTTCTAGTAAAAAAGAACATCTTTCGTATAATTTGTAACTAAATTATAATAAGAAAAGTATACAAAAATGTGACATAACCAGTAGATCTATTTATATCTTCCGACAAAAAAGTTATGAATCATATTGTGATTCAGGATTTAGGATGTAATAGTGTCAAAAAATCTAGTTTTTGCTTAAAAAAAGGAAAAATTAAGTTATTTTTAAATAATCCTTCATTTTTTCATGAATAAGTAAAATATGCAATCTCCAATGGAAAGAAGCAAATTGGAAACAAAAAAAAGTGTATAAACACATGTTGAGACAAAAGGTGGAAATAATATTAAAAAAAAACCCCATTGATCCAGATTATTATTGAATTGCAACTCAGTATTAGAATTGTAATGCTTTATTTCAGAAAAACTTATAATAAAAATTACTTGAGAAAATGAAATGTAAGATGATATTCATTTCATTTATTCCCTTAATGTAGTTGTAATGATTTTCTTTAATAAACAGATGTTAAATTCGTATTTTAATGTTTTAATCTTTATTTTAGTAAAGATGAAAGCACATTGAATTGATGATTTGTTTGTTTTATTTCATAAATTATTCTGCAACGTTCTTTATAAATTTCCGTTAAATAAATTAATTTAAAGTACTCTTTGAATTTAAAAAATGTAAGTGGTTATCGAGGTTAAAAAATATTATCATTCAAAATGCTTGGTTATATACTTTGAAAAAGAGATTTTACATTACTAATTTTAATCCAATGCATTTTCCTCGATTAGCTTTAGTGATTATTATTTAATTTCTCACAATGAGTTATTTGAAATGACCCTTTCAGATTTAAGGACATTGTAAATATTTGTTGTTACATTTTGGATCATTTTTTTAATATGTCTTTTACTAAATTTGATTTATGCATAGTGTAAACTGTTATTAGGGAACATTTTAATTAAAAAAAGTAGTTGCTTAAAAGTGCTAAGTTAAAATATGAAAAAAATATTTTCTGATATTTTTAAACGAGATTCCGTAGAAAATAATTTATTTTTAAGCCATAGTATGTCCACTCTTGGCTTCTCTAGCTGTTATTTATTTCCACGCAATGAGATATCTTCCTACGCGTTTCTGCTTCAGTTTCTCGGGACCTACTTGGCGCAGGTCTCTTCTTTTCCGCTGTCTAAAAAATCACGTACTGCATCAAAGAGTGCCGCATCAGTACGTGAGAGAGTTAACTTGGAACACCATTCATAGTCTCCACTTCAGCTGGACAAAAAGGAAACAACATAATATCTAAAAAAAGTTAAAGAAAATGATCAACTGCCGTTAGTCAATCATCTCTCAAATGAGCTAAGTCAAAAACTTGCTTCTTGATCAATGTTTGTTGCAGTTTTACGGAACTACCCAAGCTAGTTTTTTAGGGTCAATATTAACATTAGGACATTACCGGTATCTGACTAAATATAATTAAATTCCAGATGATCACATAAAATGCAAATTTAATAAAAATGTTTGTTCTTTTATTGAACTGGTTTGTAAATATTTCTTTCAATAGAGGGAGTTAAGTATCAAGTAAAAATTATGAATTTTCTGAACTAAATCAGAGAATTGTTGATTTTAAATAAAAAATGAAAATGCTATGCAATACATGCAGTTAAATTAAACAAATGAGTAGTAAATAATTTAACAAATGAAGCTATGAAGTTATAATGAAACTGTATTAAATTTCAAGACGATTTTTTATATTCAAAAATATTTTAGATTTTAGAAAAACCATATTATTTAAATATGTGTGTTTTTTAAAATACCGTTTGTCATCATAAAAATGCTAGTCATCACTATACTTGTATTATATGGTTCCCATTGGATTTTCTAAGTAAATTTCAAGTATAATATTTTAACAAAACTAATATCTTTGTATTTCAATCTGGAACATATAAATTCAAATTTTTTAAAAATATTTATTTCTCCTCTATATCTTGCAAGTTTTGTCAGAATACATTTTTTCAAGCAATAGATTTATTTTCCTAAATATTTTTTCGATTAGATATACTTAAACGGAGAAGTAAAGCTACGAAAAAACTCCGTGGATAAAAAAAAAAGTATAGGTTTTTGACGATAGGGCCCGTTTCTAAGGCCAGTCCGTGATGTTATTGAAAACTGCCATCTCATAAAAGGTACAAAAATAAATCTGACACTTATTAAAAGGTTGCTATACATTAAGCAGCTATTTCCTAACAAATAAAAATTTAATTGGGGTCTCGACAAGTTTTTCTTTTGAGTCAAGTTCTCACTATCGATTAGATATGGAATCAACATTATACAGCAAAAATTTGCCAACGATGAAAACAATATGTCCTTTTGATTGAATCTGCTCCAAAGAAGTCTCATCGGGCAGGAAAAATTGTGGCGACGAGTGTTTGAGATGCGATTGGTCTCATGGTCTACTGCGAAAAAGGAAAAACTTCATTTAAATAATATACTATATTCCACAGCTCCGTTGTAAAAATTTCCCAAAGAAGCACTTGCACCATTTCTAAGCGTAACTCTGGTTACATAAAAAGTGGAAACCTCAAAGCTCAGAATAACCATTGATCACGATGCTTTTAATGGTTCTACACTGTCATGCGAGCGAGTCATCCGCTGCGATGCAACCCAAAAGGATTCATAGAGAAATAAACGTAAGGGAGAGATATGAAAGAAGAAATAACCTGAATAAAACCGAAAAAAGGGTCTTTATATCGTCTTTGTTTCCAATAACTTTTCTTTGCAGCCGTAAAGTTGGAGTTATCTGATGTGTGGTCTCAATGGAAGAAAATCAATATTAGGACATTTATTGTTCATTTTTTTTCTTTCTTTTCTTCCTGGAATAGTACCAGTTTTTAGGATTTGGATTTTTTGCAGTAAATAAATGTAAAATTAAGGGTGGTTCTATCGCATTTTTATATTGCGCAAAATGGAAATACGTAAGTGAATTATCAGTTGTCTCAGATTTTGAAATACTCCTCTTTCTAAATGTTCATTATTTTCTAATAAGAAGCAGATTCTTTTTTCTCAGGAACAAAACTTCAGGAGAATGTTTTCCGCTATTTTGTGGGATGGATTTGCCAGATATGGAAGAGGGATTTACCCCGTGACTAAGAAGCGATCGGTTGACCTTGGGTCATGGTGGGAATTTCGCCGAATCTTGATCTAAAGGTCCGGGGAAAACTCATCCAATTTTCGTTTGTAGTGCCTTTCACAGCCAATTCCATAAGGGATTATTCTGAGGGTTTGCTATTCAGGACCATTAATACTGGCGTTATTGAACTAAGCCTCCGCATACTCCTCTTCCAGTATCATCGTGATGATACGAACGTGAATTTCTGAACTAGACCGTCATTAAGATTATCATTACGGCAGTGATATATATTCCCTTCCAGTTGTATAGAGTGTCATTTGGATAGTTTCCAATTTACATCATCGACTGTTTTCTATTTAGATGGCGAGTCTAGTTGATGCATGCCCAGTAGGCCTGTATATGAATCGTGATTTATGAATGGTGTCTTAATCAGAAACACAGAGATAAGTTTACACTAAGGCTAACTTGAAGTTTTAAGATGTGCATCACCTAATATTCATATCCTGGGTCACTACAGCAAAAGGTGATGATGCTTTTCTTAAATCATATTGTGAGCAGGTTTCCCGTGGCGAAAATGAGGTTGGTTAACCTTAAGTGACGGTGGTGATTCGTACACTAAATCTATTGGTTGAACAAGTAAGTTTTCGTCGGAACTTTACTTTTTACGAAAGTTTACTTTTGAAATGCCTTTAGCAACCATCAAGAAAGGATTTCTCTTTGGTTTAGTTATCAAGGACTTTTATTCTTGTCGTTGCTGAAGAGAGATACTTCAAAACTTATAGTTTATATGTAACTATAAAAAGATGAATCACCTTTTGTTTGATGAATAAATAAGAGCTGTTATTACAATACATGTGTTAGAATAGTTAAATCTTTAAAATTTCGTAAAAGCGTAAGGAAATTGAATAAAACCTTCTTTTATACAATATTAAGATTGAATATTCTCATAAAATTAAATTTAAAATTATTCATATTAAAAATTTATACAACACTGAAAATTCCATTTTTAGGTGATATATATATCTGTATTAATTTATGCGTAAACGAAATTAGAGTAAAAAGAACCACTAAGTCTATGTATAGAAAGTTCAGATTTGTTGGAAACCACTTCTATTTGCAAAGAAGTGGTTTTATACTTCTTCTTTACAGAATACTATATGATATAAAAAAGGTAATATATAGATGAATTTTGGATTAATATCTCTAGCTGAGGAAACAAAAGTACAAAAATTACACGTAACTTCAAGAAAAGGCAACTGCAAAAATTAAGTATGGTTGTTTTATTGAATGAACTCAAGCACTATAAATAAATTGCAAGTAATTATTGTTTTATTTCTTTCTTTCACACAATAAGTTATATAAAGCATTAAATATGAATTTTTATATTTTCTTGCATTATATTATGAAATGAGAACTAAAGTATGAAAAACTCTCAAATTTTCCTTGAATTTTCAATTTTTACCTACTTAGAAAATCAGCCTGGTTGTTAAAAGAACCAAAATGGCGTAAAAATACTCTGAATTCGTGTAAGAAAGACATTTCATTATAAAAGACATTAAAATATGAAAGAAATGTAAGACAATTAAATATAAAAGAAATGAAGCAGGAATAAGCGAAATTTAATTAAATGCGATGTTAAATTGGAGATATTACTCTCGGATTTTAACAAATAGTAAAATTTGAAAAATAATTGCATGTTTTCTTTTTGTATTAAGGTATATTCTATTAATTACTAATAATTGCAGTTTAATATCATATAAGAAGCACAGGAATTTCCCTTGTGCTGGAAATGAAAGAGAAATTTACAATTAAATTAGAAATAAATGGGCGAAAAGTCAGAATTCTTCCACAAGAATCTTAAATGTTGTAAGTTTTGTGATTCTTTCTCATAAAGAACGCTCTTAATATAGAAAAACAGAATGTTCACCTTGAAATAAATTTGTGGAATTGTAATTTGGCGATATTTCTTTGGTCAATTTCCATCTTCCTTGAAGAGAATATTCAAACTTAAGTGATATTAAGAAATAAATAATTATTTTCATTCAATTTTGAATAATACTTAAATTTTTGAATGAACTTTTTAAGGAACTTCCAATATGAAAAATGTCACGAAATAGAATCTCTATTACAAAGCAGACAGAAGAAAACTAAATGTAAATGAAGAGAAAATAAAATGCAAGTGACAATAATTAAATTTAGCTAATCTTTAAATTTAATAAAACATTCAAAGCATCTTAAATAAACCAATCGTTAGGTGCTAAATTAATAGATTGATTGGTTTTATTTACGTCACACTAGATCAACACAAGAGCTTTTGTCAACTGATCTCGTAATTGTGAAACTCGGTCAAGTAACGAGGATAACACCTGAGCTGGGAACTGTCTCTCCTAACTTCCACACCATGCCAACCGAAAAACTAAGAGCCTCTACAGATTTAGCGTGCATCATCTCCGGCTACACTGTGAGTCTTTTAGTAGCATCTAGGCTTTAACCCACGAATCGCAGGCCTCAAGTTAGCGACTATGCTCACTAGGCTACTACGGATGTACTAAATAATTGGAAAAGCTATGATATTTGCAACTCATACGGTATAAACAAAAGCCATTTAGTCTGTCTTTTCAAAAGTTTCCGAGAGGAAATTTTAAAGTTTGATGATACATATGTTTAAAAAAAAAAAAAAAAAAAAAAAACTCAGTTTTTTGAAACATGCATAAGTTTAGTGAAAGAAAAATAATCAATACTAAGGAATACATTGTATTAAATGTCATAATCTATTGAAACTGAATTTAGGTGGGGTGAACTGCAAAATCAAACTAAACTTTGAGAATGTCGTGTAATTAAATGATGAATAAAAGTAACATCAATTCTCAATATAATCATTAGCTGTTAAATATATATTTTATGATTTATTTACAATAAGTAACCAAAATTAAAAATCAATCATAATTATTAATTGTTTTCAATTAATGTTTAGAGAGTTTGAGAATTAGGAATATATTTAAAAAATTTATTTAGAACTTATTTGAATAAACTTTAGGAATAAATGTTAGGAATATTTTACAGAAAGTTAACTTAGGAATAATTTAAACAAAATTGTCTTGCTTCGAAATAATTTAAAAAATTTTTAAACTTATATATGTCAATTTTGGATTTTTATTAATTTAATATGGAAAATGACCCACACTGCTTGATATTTAATTACAAATAATTGTTAAGTTATATACAGAAAGAAGAAACATAAGTTATTATTTTTTACATTCAAGTGGCAACACATATTGCTTTCATCTTGTTGAACTGATTTCGCAGCTTTCCAAGTAAAATGTCGAAAATAATATGACCACGAAAGATCATATGACACATAAAGCGTACGAATATTTTTTTAAACATCCATCCCGGCAATTTAAATCCAATATGATAAGAACCAGTATCTTATGATTCAATTTTGAACGCCACAAACTCCTCCGAAACTATACTTATACTCAATATCATTCAACATATCTCGCATATGAATTTATTTATTCCTTTTGGAGTAAACAAGAACATACGAGCGATATTGGGCAACATCCTCCTTATCACCGGAAAACGACAACGAGCAGAGGATCCAAAATAAAACAGAATTGTCGCTTGTCCCCCCGGCATCCCTCCTCCAGGGGCGTGGGGGCCGGGGAAGAGGGTTATATTTCCAGAGAGCAAACGTAATCTATCTTTATTTGGACATTGGAGTCTCTGAGATGCTTATTGGATGTGAATTCCTAGCACGTACAGAGACTGACGGATGGAACAGAAGATTGAATTTCTAGAGACATAGGTCTCGTTCTATTGATCTCGACTTACAGGAAACCGAAACAACTCCGCTGCCCGTTGGTCAATCAGGGAATTATTTAGCTGCTTATTAGAGAGGCGTTCCATTGGGGAAGGTCACCTCAATGAGATCAGCATTCTTCCCCTTTCTGTACAATCGCTAGGTCTCTAATGATTTCAGAACTATAGATAGGAGGGATTGTGTCTCGGACTGTAGATGTCACTGATATAAAGTCTCTCATTTCTGCTTGAAAGGTAACTGAGTTCGAGGAGTTAAGCTATGGCATTTTATTCAGAAAATGTAGGGAAAAAAATCAGTGTTAACTACAGTGTTAACAAGATTAAAAGTATACATAAATACCCTTAGTTGCAAACTCAAAATTTAATAAAAACATATAAGAAATTAATTATTTCAATTAACATTCATGAAATTAGGGTTTCACCCATATTTGAAATGATTGTACTTAACAAGTACTTTTATTGAGATAAAATTTAAATAATACAAAATCATTAAAATGAATTACAATTCGCATTATCATGCGTTTGGAATAATATGCACTAATCGCAATAGAGCTATGTAGGGACTATGCTAATCAATAAAATTATAATAGATTACGAGCCTTTTGCGAAAAAGAATCAATAACATAACATAATAGTAGTAGAAAGATAGAAAATATGTTAATTTGGAAAGTTAATTATCTAAGATACATCGGATGTTAACTATATAAATTATGTATGAAATTACATACATTTCCCTATAGTAGGATGTAATATTTTCTGAACTCATACCCTCTTTGATAGTTTTTATGAATTAATTTTAAGAAACAATTTAAGAAAACATTCACATTATTCTCACGTTTAGACCAAAATTAATCAAACGAAACAGATTTGTGTAGTAACTGTGATATTTTATAGTATAGTTATATTATAAGTCTTTTTTTGTAAAATGAATCAATAGCATAACATAGTTGTTGTAGAAACAGGAAAAATGTATTTAATCTAAAAGTTAATTATTCAGCCCACATCGAAAATTAAGCACATCAATTAACTGAAGTATGAAGTTTATTTTCCTACATTTTTCGTCAAATTTATTTGAAATATACCCTATAAGTTAGTTTTTATGAACAAATTCAACAAGTAACTTTAAGACAACTGCATTAATGTTCGCATTATCATACATTTAGACAAACATTCATCAATTGAAATAGATCTATGTAGGGACTATACTATTTCACAATATAGTTAGATTTTGAGTTATTAGATATATTTTGCATTTTAGTTCTCTATTTGAAATACATGAGTTAGAACAAGAAAGTGGAAATGTGTCAAACTATTTAAAAAAATCTACTTTTAAAAACTTAATTTAATACTAAACAATGTCTTCCAATAAAGAGATCCGAATCACAGAACAAAATAAATTATGTAAAGTAACAAATGCAGCATATACGCATTAAATATGTTTCTTTATTTATTTATGTATTTAAAATATTTAAAGTAATTTAATAATATGAAGTTAGGAAAACAATGGAGATTAATTAAAAAATAAAGAAAAAATTAGTTGTTTGTTTGAAATATTAGATTAAATTTTTAAGCGTAGAAAGCTCTCGAAATTCTAAAATAATGCACTTGAATTGCATTCATATCTAAAGTAAATATTCCTCTTGAATTTCTACTCCCTTGAGAGCATCAAGAAACTAAACACTTCGTCACAAATTTGCGGTCTATAGTAGAATGTATGTATATTCCATACATGTATATAACATTTTCTTTGCTTTCGCATTTAAATTACGATGCATAAATTCTTTATGCCATATTCATTTTACTTCAGTTCGTCCAAAATTGATACAATTTAAATCATTTCAAGCATTTGAAAACTTATATATATATACACGTATTCAACCGTGCTTTTGTATCATGATTTATGTTATCTCAGCTTCAACGTGATGTGAAAATATTACGTAAACCTTCTTGAAATGTAAAACCAAATCTTAAATTAAATTACGCTGAATTGAAGAAACGTTTGAAATTTGTTTTTTCATATGAGAGCTCGTTTGTTTACTGATCTCGTATATATTTAATAAATATTTCATTTTTGTGTGTGCTTTTCAAAGATTTTGTTTGAAATACGATATTCCTGCGATTAAATGAAGTTTGAAAATTTAATGATAAAAGTGGTAAATTAGTAAATGACATGCTATTTACGATATTATGAAAAAACTAATATGCAAAAAATTAAAAATTAAGATAAGTCTCTTTTGTTTCAAAAATACGGCATTTCGAAAATGCTTCGAAAACAATTTACTTAAAATTTATATTTCTAACATTGCATGTGTGTTATAAATAACATGATTTACGCTTACGCTTATCAATAATGATCGAAATTAAAAAAAAAATGAAATGAAGTAGAATTAAGAGATTAAAAATATAGAAATTTGTTGTTAACATTAATTTTGAAAAATGTAGTTATATTTTTAATTTATCACTCCAGAAAGTATATTGTATTTAAATAAAAAAGATTATTCTTTGTTTTTTGTGGTAGACGTTTTTGTAATTACATGTTTCTATATCTAACTTCACATTTTTATAAATTTTAAAATCCCACTTAAATCATTCGAAATAATTACATAAAATAATTTTTTTTACAATTTAAGGTACAAGAAACACAAATTTAAATACTTAAAATGTATATGTGCAATACTGCATCTAAAAAAATTGACTTAGTTACAAAGGGTTCCTTCCCAAAAAGTGTTAAGAAACATTAAAAATGTGACAAACATTTAAATAATTAATAGCTCAAACATGGTCCATTTTTTTAATTATACCTCTAGAAATAATTTTTAGTACTTTTATAGTTTTTATTTTGTGCCTATCGGGCTTAAGATTGCAAGTTGAAATTAGTGGAAGATTTTTGTTTGGTCTTGTTTCAAGCTTTTCCTTACAATATGATAACTACCCTTTCTCTTTGAATTAGAATAAAATCACAAAATACAGAATGAATTGAATACTACACATGTCTAAGCCCTTCGACTCTGTGGAAAGGATACACAGAGGGAAAAAATCCCCAAATCTAAATATGCATTTTCCGTCAAATACTTCATATATATATATATATATATATATAAAGAATTGATGAAACTAAAATTTTTAAAATTAATGTGTAATTCAGTCTTGGCAAAATCAAGAAGCGGTAAATAGTTAAAATTCCTTTATTGAACTCGAGAGAGAGGCAGTTACTTCGATATACACTACATCAGATTTACGGACAGAGCATGTATTGTTCTCCATCGTGGCTAAACAGGAAGACTACGAATTTTTTTCTGCTTGGAATTTAAAGGAAATGATGTTTTCAGATTACATGGTATTAGATTTAGGGATAGTTAGTTATTTTAACTGCAATTCAAAAGTCTACAGGGAAATCTTCAAAAGGGTATGAAAGTGGTGAGAACCAATTATAAGTAAATTAATAGTGAGTGATCACATAAATTAGGAGCTCAAATGGATTTGTAACAGAAAATAAGATGTACTTCCCACTAGAAGTTTTCACTAGTAGAAAAATTAGCAAATTAAATTAAAGTTAATGAAATCATTACAGACGCGCACACACGGATGCCCGCACTCACAAACACACACACACACACACATATATATATATATATATATATATATATACAGGTAGAGAGAGAGATTGCTGGCTGGATTTGTCTAGAGGTATAAATGATGAGACCTGATTATTTGCAAAGACTAACACTTAATGTGACATAATTAGACAAATGACAAATATAAATGTAATTACGAATACTACAATGAGTTTGCACTCAACAACACATATAATTCACATGAGAGACCAACTCTCTCATATAGTTCTTCAGCACCCTGGAGCTTAAAACACTTTCCCGGTATCTGCATGAAAGCCACATCAAGCCTTTTCAAATCTTTTTCGTATTGCTCTCCAGCAGCGCCTCGCACATCTTCCTTCGCCCACATTGTCTCGTCTCACACAGCGCCATTTAGTGAGTTTGCCGTCGTCAGTCTCATATCCACCTTTCATCCATACCGTGAGGTCAATCTAACTGTCTAGTGACCCACAGTTGTTATAATTAAAACGTGGAATACGTATAAAACTAAAAGAGAAAAAAAGATTAGTTAGTATACAAATCACAAAAGTTTATAAGAATTATTCAGGCTCTTTTGATTAATATCCAGTTTCAAATTATATTTCATCTGTTGATGACAATGTCTTATTTGGCCCTTTAAGCTCTTCAGTTTTGGCTTTGTTGTCCTTAAATCTCGTGCATTGTATTGCTCTTATCTGTTTTAAAATTGATATCTTTCTCTTTCCTGCACGGCAGTGGTAGCCTAGAAAAGTGACATGTTTTCATCCAGTCGTGATATCGAGCTTTGATGCCACTAAAAACCAGACATGTTGCCGGGGCTGATTCAATTTAAATCAGTTGGAGCTCAAAGTTGTCCCGTTGGCCTGGTGTAGAATTTAGGAGAGGGGATGCCTGCTCAGGTGAACGTCCTCTTCACTTAATCGAAGTTAAAAATTTGCGAGGTCCGTCACCAACAACCCTCGTGTCGCTTCTGGTGCGACATTACTGAAATCAAAACTTACCAAACTCTTTCTACTACACTAAAGCACTTTTAAAGGTACGTAACATGATTTAAAGTTCCTTGATTGAGAGAGAACATAAGTAAATTTCCTCTGAAGATTTAACGGTACTCTTTAAAGCAATTTTTTGAAGAAGAAAAGTGGAAAGATTGGGTGAGAAAGATTGGGAGAGAAATTCGTCCAAACATTTAACTCTAAAATTCTTCACGAGCCTTTCTTATGTGTTGTCAGGTGTCCGTTTCTTTTCATTGAACTCTTTTCTGATCAACGCTTTTGCCTCTGTCCGTCGCTGCAGAGGTTGAATGCTCTTAATTTTCCGGGCGTCTCTGAACCCAAAACATCACCTGAATCGTGGAGGAATTTCCGATCTCTGAACGGAGGATTAAGTAAGAAACATACCGAAGAAGGGTCCTTAGGGCGTCCTGGAAGGGTCAAACGTCTTTCTCTACCCGTCGCCTTCACAGCCTTTTCTCAGCTTAAGGGGGAATGACCCATTAAAAATTTTCACTACTATTTTCCTCGTGGCTTTCGAAATTTCGGGAGTATAACTTGGAGTTCATTGCTTTCAGACGTTCACTCTTAGATTGCGTTTTAAGATTATTTGTAGATCCTTCCGGTCCATTATACACCGAAACAATATAATCGTATGCATGAAAATCGTTTAGTTTATTCAAAACACGATTGTTTGTCTGCAATTCAAGTGGTCAGGAAAAAAAAATATCGGGCATCTAGGTGCTGCACGTGTAAAAAAATGTAAAAGAATTGTAGAATTACTAACTAATAGAATTAATATATATTAAATGTTAATTTTTTTGTCTTTTAATAAAATGTAATTGTGTAGTTCTAGACTTTGATTCTGAATAACTTGATTAAATTATTACCACTTTAATAAAAGTTTGCAAAAATTACAACAAATTTTCTTAAAAACTCTATTCTGTAAAAGGCATAATTTAATCGGTAGCGAAATGTCTCCTTTGCAACATATGGTATAGAACTTTTTTTTTTAATTAGCCTCTAGAAAAGAGTTCCTAACGTGCTTTAGAATATTTTGCAATGGAATTTATATTTTCTCTTTTTTGCACCAAAATTTCTGGATGACTGTATTCTTTCTTATTAACATTTAAACACTTTTTCCAACTACTGTTCGTCCTTTTACGATAAGTTGGTCTTTTCTAATATTGACTTCAAAGTACACACACAGCAGTTTCTATAGTTTTATTTCAGTCAATTTTACACTCTTTGGATATGTGAAAGTAGCAAATAAATGACTGTTTTCTTCCTTAAAACACTTTCACAGAAATGAAATGTCTCGGTAGAGAGTACCACTCGAGTCATTGCCCAGGAGAAAACCAACCCAAAGAAGCTTTTCAACCAAGTGAAAACTGATTTCTTCTTCACGTAATGCCATTCTATTTTTATTCTTCGATATCAAGATCTGGGTTGCTTTCCTTAGCCTCTGCTCTGATTTGGATGCCTTATTTATACAAATGTCGTAGATAGAACCAAATATATTCCGGTTTACTTTTTTCGCTGTTTTCAAATCTAATATTTTCCTTAATTCCCTGGTGGACAAATGTATGAAGGTTGTTCGATGAGCAATTTGAAAACAAGTGTTTATTTCAAACATGGAGATATAAATATTATAAATAATTTTTTTTTTATCTCGCACAAAAGATCCTAGAAAGATATCTAGAACAAATAATACATGTTCAAGTTCAAGATAGGAATTCGACGAAACGAAATTCTTTGAATGTTCCTCAAAAACATTATTAAAATATTAAGTTAAATCACAATATAACAGATGTTATTGTAACAAACGGAATAATTTTCTTTCAAAAATATTTCTTTTCTGTCATTAAGCTACGAGATAAAATAAAGATGTATATATATATATATATATATATATATATATTATGAGGTATTTTTTTTCTTTCACACACACACACTTCCTTTACTTATACTTTTTTGTTAATATAGTTAATAATCATTAGATTACAGTTCACAGTTGTTCTAAGACAAAAACACATCAGGTTGTATAACAACAACATTTTATTTACACGAGTGTCATCTCGCTCGCTTACAACAGCTCCGCTCGGAGATTTGGTCAGGACTCGTCTGAGGGGATCGTGTGGCATCAAACACTCTCCCCTTTACAAAAAGAATGCCCTCTAGAGGCGGGTTTTAAGCACGGTGATAATATTTCGGCCAATCTTGATATATACAATTGTCCCAACTGTACAAGTTTACAATTAACTCCAAATCTTCATAAAATAAATCTTGATTAAAGCACTTCAAAACATTAAAAAAAAAGGTTACACTTTAAAATCATAAAAAAATCATACACAAAAATATCAATTGTTAAATTCCTCAAGCACTTAAAATATCAAATATCAATAATCATTTGCAAATCCTTTTACATAATCATCTCTCTTATACGTTTATTTTCATTACAAATTATCTTTAATTCCAATTAAGTAGTAATTCTAATTTAAAGCTTATAAAATTTTTTAGTTATCCTACTATTTAAAATATTCTTTTTTTTTCATAAAAACAGAATTACTTCATTATCTGCAAATCATTCAAAACAAAAAATAAAATTTACATTTTAAAATATTGAACTTATACACATATTTCTTTTATATCAATTACCACTTCTGATTTTATTACGTATTTTTTTTCTTCACACACACACACTTCCTTTACTTATACTTTTTTTGTTAACTTAGTTAATAATCATTAGATTACAATTCACAATAGTCCTAAGACAAAAACACATCTGGTTGTATAACAACAACAATTTATTTACACGAGTGTCATCTCGCTCGCTTACAACAGCTCCGCTCGGAGATTTGGTCAGAACTCGTCTGAGGGGATGGCAAGGAGATAACAATTTATATACATACATACACACGTATATATATATATATATATATATATATATATATATACACACACACACATATATATATATATATTTATACACACACACACACATATATATATATATGTGTGTGTGTGTGTGTGTGTGTGTGTATGTGTGTATGAATATATATATATAAATAAATTTAAGTAATAATGCAAACACATGTTGCCTTATCTTAGAAATTCGGAATTTATGATTCTACATATCATTTTTTTTAGTTTTTGACAAAATGAATATACTCAATCTAATTGCATTAATCCACACGACATTTAATCTATCCAACATTAAGTGCAATAAAAAAAAGTGCTATAACAACTACATACAAATACTTGCAATAAAATGATTATGAGGCATTATTTTTAAGGAAACTACTGACTTTTTCATTTGGTTTGGATTTATGATTAGGGAAACATTTTAAACAAAAATTTAAAGTATTTAATTATATTAGTAATAATAGAAGGTATACCTATTAAATTATCATTTCAATTTAAACATATGAAATATCAATGAACATAAAGGAAATAATTTGTTAAAGTAATGAGAAATAAGATTATTCATAGTTAAATTGGTAAGAAAATTCAAAAACATTAGTTGATAACAGATTATGATAAATTTAAATTTTTTCTCCTATCTTCTCTCACTATTATAAACTATATACTTTCTCATCCAGATGGCAGGGGTGTCCTCTAACGACCTTCCGGAAACTAGAGTTTTGCAACAGACGTCAAGGCACTTGTCGTATCTCTCCGTCTCGTTATTTACTTTGCTTATTTTTAAATTAACTATGTAATTATTGGCTTTGTATAACCTAAAGTACATAATAAATTTTTGCTACACTACGGATAAATCTTATTTCCCTCGATAAAAGTGGCATAAAAATCGTGAACCAGCACCTTTCACACGTCTAATATTAAAATTTTGTCATTTTAAATGTAAATATTAGGTATTTGTTTGAAAAGGTTTAAGTACACTACAATTGAGAAAAAATGCTCTTTTCAGTTTAAAATTTCAAAAAATTCATTAAGAAGAATTCCTTTATAAAAAAGTTTCATTGTTTAAAATAACATTTCCAAACAAATGATGTAGATTAGACAGAAAAAAAACAATGGCATAACAGCTACAGTTAATCTTATTTCATTATGAAATACAGAATTCACCAATCGATATGAAAGAGCATTTATTAATCATAAAGTTAAGTATTTTAATAACGTATTAATGAAATTAATTTTGTACAAAAACGAAGTGAAACTATTTAAAATGTTTCCACAAACTGTCAGCAATCTTTGAAATAATTGATATTTTTTTTAACATTTACTTAAACTAAAGATCCAAAAAAAGGCTATTTATACTGTATTTAGTAAGTTAATTAAGATATTGATAAATAAAATAAAATTTTAAATCATTTTTTCCGCCAACATTTACATAAATTTATTTTTTATTTTGAATATGTAAATGTATAAAAATAACAGATTTAAGATATTACTAAAGATACTTTCCTTTCTAATAAAATTAGGAAATATTGTCTTATTTAGTAATAATTTAATTAGAAATCATGATTTTTTTTTAAAAAATCAACAGATTTGAGTTTTCTTTAAATGTTTAAATAATCATATGTGTATATATGTAGTCATATGTTTATATATATGTATGTTAGACTCGTTCAAAAATATTTAAGATTAGATTTTATACAATGCTATTAAAAATAAATGGGACTATGAACAGATTGAAAAGCAGTTTTTAAATAAGTAGCGAAAACAAATAAGAATAATTCATCCATGATACTAGAAATATTTCATTTCTATTCTCAACCATCCTCCAAAATTCCCTCTGTCACACCTTATTAAAGTATTGTCATATCGTCAATGTCTCTCTAATGCGTACAGGAGATCTGCTATTGTGTCTGATGATATCTCATAATATTGATATTCATATCCAATATTAATATCCAAATAATAATATTTACAGTAATCGGATTGTAAGCTCCATACAGATGTGAAAATGTGTGATGGAGCATCCCACTGATGTTCGTCACATGTCCTTAAGGAGTTCGAAAAACCTTCTGCAGATTTTCACCCAAGCAAATTATACTTGCCGATCAAAAACGCACCTACGTGCCAACAGTTTCAAAATGGCCAGTGGACCAGAACCTTATTGCAATATATCACACTTTTGTATCTGAAACAAAAATAATAATTTTTAAAATATTAGTACTTTTTTACTTGTTTTTGATCAAAAATAATAATTATACAGCAAAACAGTTCATAAAACATTCTTTCTCACTATTGTATAGCCTAATATTTTGAATGGGGTTATAATCAAATAGCATGCGACGTATGGTAATTTTGGGGATATATTCCACAACTTTGAAAAATCATGTAAGATGAAAAAATCTAAATATACTCTAAGAACCGTACAAAAATAATAAAATTCATATTATACTTTAAGAAACAAAAATAATTTATTTTTATTATAAAAAAAATTCAAATTAGTGTACCTTGAAAATTAAGTTTATAGACACATACAACATATAAAATGTATCGTTCAAAATAAAAAAAATATTTTAACGTGTAATGAACACAAAATATATCCTTAAGATCACAATTTCTGTCATGTATGATATTTTTTTCACAAATTTCTATGCATTTTACTTCATTTCCATAATTCAAGTTAATAATGGCGAAATCAAAGGTGAAATCAGCTATTAACAGCTGATTTAATTCGTTGGGTCTTGAAATTTACAACAAATATGGAACAACATTTTTTTATGATTCTGACATGGAGCGTGATTAAAATTTCAAAATAATCTTAAGTTTTGTGTAGTAGAATATCAAGAATTATATATGCAACATGAGAAACGAAAAAAAAAACTGATTTTAATGTAACGAATGAAACTTAATTTCGAGAAAAGTTCCACGCGAAGTTTTGCAAAGAACATATTTAGTAACCAAAAATATTTTTTTTTATAAATATTATGAAATTACTCAATTAAATACCAGAACTAAAGTAAACGATGACATATAGAAAAATGTACAATAGTAAACTTTTCCGATATTAAAATGAAAGGAAACGATAACTTATTAAACTGTATATATTTAACCAAAACGTAATTAAAATTAAAGCAATCGATAAATTGTTAAATTGAATATCATATCAGCTATACCTAAATAAAATTAAACCAAATGATAAATTATTAAATTGAATATATTTAAGATAAATGTAATTAAAATTGAAGCAAGTGATGAATTATTAAATTAAATATATTTAAGCTAAGTACAATTAAAATTGAAGCAAACGATAAAAAATTGAAAAGTGATCTAGTGCTTCAAAAATGATCCAACTAAAACAATAGCCCCTTGGGTGGCTAAAAAACATCCGCTAATAACAACAACAGCACAAAAAAAACAGAGGCTATTAATAATGAACATAATTCTTCGTTTGAATCAAAGCCAATAATTGTGCTAGACGTATCAGTCACATTTACTGAAGATAGCTTTTTTGATCCAGTTCGTGACAAACGTGTACGCTTGTTATCAAGTAGAGATGAGTAGTTTTATTCCTAATTTCAATTTGAATTTTTATATGCTGTATGTACCCACGGACTGAATTTTCACTGTACTCTAATTAAAAAAAATTTGTAATAAAAATGAGTTGTTTTTGTTTTATACATATGTTACATGGATTTCATAAGTATTTTTTGCATGGTTTTTTGGAAAAATATTTAGAGGTTTTTCATCTTACACGATTTCTTAAGGCTTTGGAATGTATCCCCAAATTTACAATACGTCACTTGTATTTTTACACGAATTTTTTTGCAAGATTTTTCAACGATCTACCATGTAAAACTGAGTTGGGAGCATATATATATATAGTTATATACATGCATACATACATCTCCCTCTCTCTTTATATATATGCATACATACATCTATCTCTCTTTTTATATATATGTATATATGTGTGCGCGTGTGTGATATGTATATTCATGTATCATTATTTGAAGGCATGCACTAAATATTGGGATGATTAAATCGATAGCTCTCACGGTTAAGGTTATGGAAGAAATGTTTCCAAATTTTCCTTATGCCACAATCCTATTTTCCAGCACAAACTGATCATAGTTTTAGAGAACATAAATGGCGTTGAAACGATACACATAATACGAAAATTGCCAGTGTAAAATATTTTCTAATGAAAGCATTGTAAAAGAGATGAAAGGAAAATAAATATGTTAATGCAATTACAAGTTTTTAACTTTTATAACCTTCACTGACGATAACGCATTCCATGCGGCAAATGATAGACTACAGTGACGAACGTAACTGTATAACTGCACATTTTATTGCAACTTTCAATTCTCAAAAGTCTCATGTGTTTTATGTGTATACCTTAGATTTCAGATAACCCTAGAACCAGTAGTATTTCGCAGTTGTGCCGGAGGATCCTGGTGGTCATGAAACTGCAATGTTACTGGATATGACTTTATTACCAAAGTTCCCTTTCTACATTTGTCAAACGTGTAACGATGTGTGGAGGAACACTTTTCCATTCATGCAATGTCATTAACGACAATTTTGGAATCACGTTATTCTTAAACTTCTATAATTCCAGAATTACTTTATTCTTAAACATTGTTAATACCAAGCACTTGTGCCAGAGCACATTTTCATTCAAGTGAAAGCGATGTCTTTGAAGAAGTATGATCTAGAAACGAATATATTTGTGATGCCGTCACCACACAACAACTTTACATTCGTATAAAAACGTTCGTGCCACATCTTCAGGATTTTCTTGAGCCTGTTCTTCTAATTTACATTCCCAGTTTAGTAGAAATTTATATCATCCGTCAATAATATTTGCAGTAGAAACGTACTATCTTCTTCATACTTGATACAGAAAATCTTTGCTAAGTCGACACGCTTCTGCTTGTCTCCATGTTGCAACATCTGTTTGCCCTGGAACCGATAAGGAAACATCCGCAGAGCTGAGCACAAAAGTTTGATGACTGTGGTTTTCAGTACAACCAAAATACAAGCAAAACATCTTAAAGTATTCTATTGATCTGGATTAATCGTAATATGTACTACCACAACTTCAACAAGAACATATGGTTGTCCAGATTTTCATCATACGTGTATCATTCAAATGACATTTACGGTTAAATAATTCACGGATAAACTTGGGATGGTAAAAAGTCGAGTTACCTCTGAAAAGAATGCATGAGAGAATGCCTTCAATTAGAAATATACGAAATTTCCTTTCGATTAGTTGAGTGATAGGCTCCTAAGAATTCATATAACGGCTGCTATGATCTCATATATTTTGTGACCATTATACTCTCTCTCTCTCTCTCTCACACACACACACACACACATATATATATATATATATATATATATGTACTGTTGGTCATTAAAATTGCAACACCAGTGAGGATAATCTGACGGACGTCAAAATCAAAAGGAAGGAAAAAGAGTTTAGGATATGTAAATGATTAGTATTTCAGCGCATTTAGAAGGGAGAAGGAACATCTGAAGTACTGTATAAAAGAAGAGTTGTGTAGTGGAGTTTTCAGTCGGTAAACGCTTTGTATGGTAGGAGTTTCCTCAGAATAACGTTTTAAGTTTCGAATCACAAAAACAAATGCCTACCAGCAAGTGTCGGATTTCGATACAACAGGTTCGTCGTCTATCGAGAGTGTGGATTATAGTCCCGTGATATCTCCTATCGCACCTGGTTGAAATCCAACCAATGTCATGTGAATATAGTAACAATGAGTAGCTGAAGGTCATATCGAATGGCCTGTAAGATCTCCCTGTCCTCCCATGACTATTATCCGAAAGGACAGACATAATGTGAAGTAGGCCCTGAAAAACCTTACAAAATTTCCACGGACCGTTAATCCGAAAATGGACATGTTTGTATCACCCCCAATATCTGCTCGTACGGTGCGACCACATTTGCAACATCGTGGGCTGTCAGTATGGCATATGAGCCAAGCACCTGATGTGATGGTTTGAGCAGTATGTACACGCTACGCCCATCTCTGGTTCGGATCGAAAGTAGTTTAAACTCCAGGGGTTGAACCCTATCTTCGAGGCCTGCCAAACACCATCTTCCGACATGATAACGCAAGATCTTATGTTGCACGTCGTGTTCTTACCTTCATCGATACACAGGGTATTCGATTGTTGCCCTGGCCTGCACTGTCTCAAGACTTTTCACACCTGGGAAACATCTGGGCATGGGTTGCTAAGAGACTGGTCCACCACATCTTTCCGGCTAATACGGTTGATGAAGTGTAGCATAGACTTGAATCAGCATGAAATGAGTTATCCTTTTCTTTTATCTAAACCCATTTCGACTCCATGTAACCGGGTAAGGGCCATTTTAGCTACCAGGGGTGGCATCTATTTCTACTAATTTCGCAACTCTGTAAATCCCGAACTGATTGCTAATTTAATAATTTTGTCTTCATGCCATACAGTTTACGTACAATAAATATCTTTTTATTTTCTTTCCTTCATGATGTTGAAATGTTAATGGCCAGCAGTGTATAGAGCGTAAAGAAGTAAATGAATCCTGAAACAAGAGTCTCAGATTTCCAAAAAAATGTTTCCCTTTCTCTGATATTTATGTTTTCGTTAATGTACTTAATTAGATCTTATAAAGGGCTTAGGAGAATATTGTTTATTATAAAAATAACAAATATAAGAAATTACATCAGAGAAGTATATAACATGATATTAAATTTTTGATAATCATAAATAGGATAAATGAATTAAAAATGTAAAAAATAATGATCAATTATCAGAATTCTCTGATTTTCCTTATTTGATCAAACATTGTGTGGGTGGGTGGGAGGAAACGTCTTTAGTTATTTAATGTGTATAGAACTTTTGATCAGATAATTATATTACATATTCAAGACATAAAAATGATTAACTCGATAAAGAATGAATAAAAAAGTATCTGTATCACATTTTTCTATCCAAATATTTCGAATATCTATTGCATCATACAAAAATTTAATAAAACGATCTTATAAAACAATTGTCACATTATAAATACAATCAACACAAAGTGCGAGCTTTTAACGATATTTTTATGAATTTTCTTTTTATTTTCCCAGAAATTTGAAATAAACATTTTGTTTTAAGATAGCCATTGCTTTCAATCAATCTTTTATCAACTAAGATTTTTGTACGTTGAGACATTGTCAATTTTATAAGTATTTTTTTCTTCATATTTTTTCAACTATCTCCTTTTTGCGTTCATCTCTTTCCCTATATTCTTACGAATTCTTATCTGTGACTTGTTAATTCTTTACTTAAAAATAGAGGAATCGAGTCATTTAATAGATTTTAAAGCATACTTTTTGTAATGTGAACTAATTTTCTTAAAATCTTAGATACAGATCACATATAAATATTTTAATGTGGAAATATCCTTCTTTTATTTACATTAAATAGGGTATAAATAAAACGATGATTATTCTGTTATTAGTTATAGGAAACATCAGTCAATGAATGAAACAGAGCTCATTAAAATATGAAACATTAAAGTATTCATTACTTGATGTTACGAGATTGCTTATTAAAATCGTATTTAGAAGCAACATGAGGGCTATTGGCAAAATCGTAAATTTAAGCCTGGGTCATGGGATGAGGATATCTCAGCTTGTATGTTTTTTTTCATAATTTCTACATCATGCTAACCGAAAGACTAGGATCCTCGACAGAATTAACGGCATTATTGACAGAATATTGGTATTTTGATCATCGACAGAATATTGGGTCTTTAGTGGAGTTAGAATTTGAAACTGAGACTTGACGGAAAGTAGACTCGTGATAATGAACACTAGGCCACGTAACTCTTTATTCAGAAAAATTTATAAGCTTTATATTGCCTTACAAAAGAAATATGAATGTTTACTGCCTTACGTAAAATCATCAGATATTTAATCAATTAATTGCTTTGTTGAACTATTCCTTACTAGACACTCAAGATTTAATATTATGGTTTCTACATATCATAATTAAAAGAGATAGTAAAGCACAAAATGTGTGTTTTTAAAATTATATTTTTCTAAATTTCTTATTAAAGTTGAAAATATTAGAATAATTAAGACATAATATATATTTTAATAATATATACAAACCTGTACATTGATTCACACTATTAAGCCCTTTACTTTTAATTACCAGATGTTTAATCTATTTTTTAAAGAAACAGTAAAATACTATACAAGTATTGTTTATTTTTACTATTCTTACTAATATTAATGAAAATACATATTAATATAAGAAATTAATTATTTTTTGTTTTAATCAAAATTATTTTTAGCAATGAATTTTTAACGTGTTCTTTTTTTACATATATATTACGAGACTTTTCACTGAAAATTATAACAAAAATAACATCTGACATTTCTATGATTTACATATTGAAACAGGAATTTTAAATACCTAATAATTGAATACCTTATACATAAAATAGAGACAGATTCCATGTACATTGAAAGGTATTCCTTTTAATGTAGAATCGATACCTCTATAGGGAAAAACGTGTCGATTTTTGGTCCATTATAGAACATAAATGAGCTAAAAAATAAAATCCATGTATCTAAAATCCATTTATTTTTATCTATGCTGCATACTTTCTGGTTTTGAATAAAAAGCTGCATTCAAGAAGAGAAGGCATTTTTCGCAAAATCTGAACGGACCCGAATTTGATTTGTCGAAAGAAATCGAAAGCAATTATACGTGGAATTTGAAAGAAGATGGAACAGCGATATATATCGATTTTGCATGTACTACATTAGAGGTTTGAAGTTGATTTTTTTCCTTCTTCAATCGTGTGTTATACATTCGTTGTATGTTATACACTATATTTTAATGTTCTTGCAATTTTTCTCTTAAAATAGCGCTTTTTTCTCAAACGATATTATTTTCTGAAAAAAACAATTGCTGTTTAAAACTGCACGTGAAAAATGTGATTTTTTCCCCTAGTTATCATACAGTATAATTCATTAGTTACCGTACTATATTTGCATTTAATATCTATATTTTTTTCTTGGAATATTTTCAGAACTTATTGTTAATAAAAACTCATTAAAATTTAGTTAACAATGAATCTATGTTTAACATTTTCAATGTTCTACCTCCAAAAGGGATAAAAAGGAACTTATTTTATTCTTCTGTATTAGCCACCCTAGGGACTCTTGTTTTAGTTGGATCACATTTAGCGTACTAGATAACTTTTTAATTTTTTTATCGTTTAATATACTTTTAATTACATTTATCTTAAATATATTCAATTTAATAATTTATCCTTTTCCTTAATTTTATTTACATGTAACGGATTTAATATTCAATTTAATAATTTATCGTTATCCCTAATTTTAATTATATTTAGCTTAAATACATTTAATTTAATAATTTATCGCTAGCTTTAATTTTAATTATATTTAGCTGAAATACATTTAATTTAATAATTTATCGCTAGCTTTAATTTTAATTATATTTAGCTGAAATATTTTTTAATTTAATAATTTATCATTTGCTGAAAGTTTAATATCGGAACAGTTTACTATTGTCCATTGCTCGATATTTTATCGCTTACTTTAATTCTAATATATTGAATTAAGTAATTTAATAATAATTATAACGAAAGAATACCTTGTGTGGCTATATATACTGCTGTTTGTAGAAAATGCAACACCCAGCGAAAGAAACCATCAGAAATCAAATGAAATCAATGCGCAAACGACTTGTACTGATACAAAATAACATATGAAATTTCAAAACAAAGAAACAAATTAAGCGTCCGAAATCAAGGATTTGGTGCGTCACCATGCGCTGCAATAAGTGCTGCTAATATGCTGGCATGGAGTCAACAGATAAGAGATATCTGCTTGAGGAAGAGAATTCATATCGCCATGTATGCGCAACCAAAGTTCGTCTTTGAAACCTGCAGACGCGGATCACGAGCGAGAACCGACAACCATATCACCACGTCGCAATGGCGCGACATATCCGGTGAATAAACAGGCCAAGGAAGAAGTTGCATGCGCAGCGCTGACGAGAAGTGAACGTCCGCGCAACATTGTGGGCGTGCATTATCCCCTGCTGAGAAGATAGCCCAGGGATGCCTTGGAAGGAAGGGAACGACTTCGGGCTGTAGCACTTACGGTGAGTACCTGTTGCTATTGAGATTACCCTCACTCGTATCAATGGTGGATCGTCTTATGATACGAAATCGCACCCCAGACCATAACTCGGAGTTCGACCCCATGTCGTTCAATAATACACTCAGAAGGCGGGACGCATAACGTCTACACGAACACGGCCATCAGGTGTCACAAATTGAAGCGTGATTCATCTGAAAAGACAACTTGGTGCCAACTCGCCTCGGTCTCTGTTCTCAGAGCCACTGCCGACGCAGCTCCGATGATTCGCCGTGAGGGAATCCTGTATAAAGGGCACCTCCAGCACGCAATCCACCGGCAGCAGACGACGACGAATTGACGAAGCCGACAATTGGCACCCAGCAGTAGACCAACGCCGCCAGTAGCGCTGGAGGAAGTGTGCGATCATTCAGCCATGCGGAGCAGGTGTCGATCATTTCGACGCGTCACCTCTGTCGTCCAGTGCCTGTTTTTTCGAGTTGTTCGTGCTCGTCGGTCCACTGTTCCAAACTCGCATCACTGTGGAACTGTTCCTGCATAGAGCTGCTATGCAAGGATAGAAAAAACGTCCTTCTCTGAAGGCCGATTATCCTCCTCGTTCAAACTCCGTAAGTTGTTGAATTTCTTATTCTTCCGTCGTGGAGGCATACCAGGTCTCACTAAACGTTTGCTACTAATACAAATAATCATAGATCTTTTTTCAACGTCCTGCTACAGCACTTTATTTATACGCTTTCAGCATCAATTCAGAGGGCGCTGCGCGCGCCGCGCACGCGCGATGGCTCTGAAACTTTATTAATTTGCATAATATCCTATAATTGACATTTGCTGCGAATTTCATTTGATTCTGATGATTCCTTCATGGTGTTGCATTTTCTACAAACAGCAGTTTATGTTCTTTGAAAAACTTTGCATTGAACTTTTTTTACAAGTTATTATATATGTTTGAAACTCTAAAAAATTATAACGTCTAGAGAATTTATAGTTTAGTTTTTGACATTCTGCTTATTCTGAGATGCTTTCGAAGGATTTAGTTTTTTACGAGAGTAGTTCAAAAAGTACTCTTATTAGGGATAGAAAAGGGAAATTGAGTCATATTCGTCACTTGACTATAATTTAAGATTTCGAGGTTCATCCCCAATAGCCTTCGTTTTGCTTCTAGTTACATGTGATCTTAATAGGCATTAATTAATGAATTAAAATCTTTTTTTCGTAGATGTCCTTCAGCATTATCAATCTTCGGATCCAAAAAACTCCTCGCCATAACTTTTTTGATCGATGAAACGATATTCTCTTTCTTTGGATATGATTGGCCAGAAACAAGACATTGTTTTAACTGTTGCTTGGCTTTCAGTGTTAATGATTAATCCTGATCTCATAAGTTTTGAACTCGACTTAAAATGATGGCAGAAAACGTAAACAGCTCCAATCAAAAGTAACTTTGGAATCCATGTCAATTTTTGGCAACTTTTAAAAGATGTCAGCACACAATGGTAAAATCTATCTGCCTTAGTAACTCCATCTGTGTTCAAACACAGATTCTTTTCGAACCACCGACTTGAGTGTGTGTGCCATCTAATACTTCTACCAGGAAATTTCAATTAAACCTTTATAATCTTAAGGAAAAGGGGCCACTGCAGTCTAGTGGTCGCGGTCGCGAACTCGAACCCGAGGGATTTTGTCGAATCGTGGGTTCGAGCTCTGATGCCCCTAAAGACCTACCGTGTAGCCAGGGGATGATGCACATTAAATTTATCTTGGTTCAAAGTGTTTTCTTTGGTATGGTGTGGAAGTTAGGAGAGGGTGGATCCAGCTCAGGTATCACTCTCGTCACTTGATCGAGGTTTAAAATAACGAGATCCGTCGCCAATAGCACTCGTGTCGTTTGTCAGCGCAACGTTAATACACTTTCCCAATCACATTACGTTTTGAGAAAAAATGGAATTTCTAAATGTCATTTTGTAATAGTTCAGGTACAATAACTTAAATGGATTATATATTAATTCAAAAACTGACATTTATTTATATAAATACATAAGGTTAGTACTCATGTACAACATTAATTTGCTTCCCATATATAAATATCTTAAAGGGTAGAGATAAGGTTTATTACTAGATTACTATAGATTCTTCGGTGTCAGGCAGAAGTGAGTCCTCTGGCACACATCAATCGTAGAACAGGGTAAAATATATCAAACATTCTGAATCATAGGAAATGACACGTAAGTGATTTTCTGCGATATTTCAATTTGCAAGAAATATATACACGAAATTTCTCTTAATGCCCCTTTTTTGTGTGATTTATTTTTATTTTGAAGGAAGAGATTTTTGTGATCATTTGACATTTTCAGAAAGAAGCCAAATAACATGCTAAAATCGTTTTTTTTACTGTAAGGAATAAAAATACTTAATTAAAAACAGAAAATATTATTATATTTTAATAAAATTTGATTGTTAGAAAACCTATGAATATCTGTTCAGACTGTTCAAAAAGTGAAAAGTGGATTTTGTAAAGAGAACTCATTATTCAGGGGTAAATAATAACCTCGGAGAGTGCAACTTACAATACATGATTAATTTAAGGAGAAATTTTGCCTCTTTCCTCATATTAAAGTTTCCTCCATAATTGCTTTCAAAGTTTCTTGGTAGAAATGGAAAAATCACTTTTAATTATAAAATGATATATAATATTCATATTAAAGTTATTAAAGAGTTGGTTGTATACAATTCCTGTTTAGTTGGAAAATTAATCTTCGTTAATATTCTTATGTGCGTTAGAGTTATTGTTGATTAAATTATTTACTATTTGCAGAGATTTTTTCTATCTTACCAAGCATATTTTGTGACCTGTAGTAAAAGTTTTAAAAACATACCTTAACTTATATAGGAATAATAATTTTCAGTATAATTTATTTTTATAAAACCTTTTATATTGTTATTAATTCAAATGTAAACCTTGTGATAAAAATATTTAACGCACGAATTAATTATAAACTTATTTTTTATGAATAATTTTTATTATATAATACCTTTTTAAGCAACATTTGCAACAAAATCAGATTTTGACATTTGGTTACGAGGAATCACTTGCATTAATTGCGCTGAAATATGTTGTTTGCGTAGAGAAGAGATAGTATTCTCTTTGTAACTAAATCTTTAACTGAAGAATCCTTATGATCTTTTAATACTTTATTATACCAATAATAGTTATTCACTCGTCGCGACAGGTGGTGCTGGTAGTGCTCGCCCAGTATATCTGTGTTTGTGAGTGCTACAAAAGAGTGAGTAATAAGTGAAACGTGCTGTGAATTTTCAAAAACATCTCACTGAGAAGCAACACAAGGGCTGCTGACAACTGAATATTAACTTTTCGTAATTTTCAGTCCTTGGTAAGTGACAAGGAAGTCACATGAGTTTTTACTTTTCTCTCTAAACTTCCATACCACGCCATGGAAAGGCTTGGGATTTTGACCAGATTGAATGTACATCAGACCCGCTATATGACGTACCTTCGGGAGCAATAAGAATTGAACCCAAGACTCGATGAAAACATACCTGGTCACGAATTCACGACCATGACTACTAGACTACCGCGACCACTTAAAGCACGGAAGAAAATAGTTGAGTTTAAGAAATAACATATAAGTTGCAAACAAGGTTCAAATACTTCTTAACCTCGGCAAAATTAAGCTGTGTGTTTCCTCAAGCAAGTTAAATTACTTTTTTTTGTGTGAAAGCGAAATTTTACAAATTACCAGAACTCTTTTTCTGTAAGGGAAACGCAATAAAAACAGTTAATATTAGTTAATATTAAAAGATATCGGACTGGAGCTAATAATGCATTAATTGAGAATTTCCAAGAAGCAGAATGTAAATATAACTAGTTATCAATTCCAAGAACAAGAAATATACATGAAAGTTACCAAAAAAATCACATAGTGTAACTAAATTCCGTATTACAATTCGTAAACATCATATTTTATAAATAGACATTAATTTTAAGCACAGAAGCATGTAAAGTCATGCAACGTCATTGTTTGTGGTCAGCTACCTAACATCGATGACTTACCCACAACCACACTCATAATAATTATCCAAAATAATTATTAAGCTACACTTCAATTTATAAACCCAATACTGATTAATTGAAATTTTTCTCAAAAAAAATGACTCGTAGCTAAATCAATGCTAAATTTGATATCGAATATATAAAAAAGATTAGTATTTTATTGTACTTCCATTGTAGGCAAAGAAATATATTGCTTCCTTTAAACATTAAAGCTAAGACGAACGGCACCATTGAATGTTTGGAGAACTGTCAAAGATGATTCTCTGCTTTTTTAATGGCTAAAAATGGAACCGGAACCAAAAATCCTCTTTATAAATGGATTTTGTCCTGGTTTTTATATCCGTTCCAAAGAAAATGTTACAAAAGAGTCTTTTTCCAGGAAATTCAACAAAGCTGCATCTGACAGGAGAACTGAGTGTATGAATAATGTTTGGCAGCAATAAAATGGGTTCGAATTAGAGAATGAAAATATATACTATGATTTAATGGTTTGATTTATTAAAGTCAGGAAGGAGAAGCCAAGAGTTGAACTGATTAGGATTTTCTTAATTCTTTACTTGTTATCAAAAATAGGGATGTATTGTTCTCAATGGACTTAAAATCTGTTTCTAATGATGTGTTTAATCTTTTTGGAGGGCATTATATACTCAAAGAACTCTAGTACATGTAAAAGCATTCCAAAATATTTAAAATCGTTAAAGTATTTCAACTTATGTTTCGTAATTTTTACAGATAATTTTCAATAATATTTTAATTTAATTTCTTCATAATAGTTAATAATGTATATAGCAATCCTTTCTTGTTAGGTGTCTAATTTAGGGATTTTTGCTTTGGTTATTATGGTCAAATATTATTTTTATGAGCATTGCGTTTGTTACATACCCCCTCTTTTCCCATCAATATAATATGAACATTTTCTATTTTTCTATGTATTGTTACAGTTTTAATACATTTTAAAACATATATTGCTATAATCTTATTGCTATGATAGTAGTCTTAAAGAAGATATGACGCTATTGATGAATGATGAAGTGCATTACGATTTATTTATAAGCAGCTACAGCATTTTTTTTTATCTTTATAACGTTATGAGTACAATGCTTCCTTGAGAAAATTATTACTTCTGATATTTAATTAAAAGTAATAAGCTTAATAAAACTTCGAATCGTATTCCAACAAATATGTTTTTTTTATTATCACTGAATGAAATTAATTTGCTTTCATAAATGTAAAGTTTTTGTTTAGGTAGATAGGCAAGCTTTAAAATATAAAATAATATTAAATTCAAAGACAGTTTTACTTTTTGTAAATGTTTATGAAAAAAAAAATTAAAAACAAAACCAATACGGATATTAATGGATCCGTTTTTCATAACCTGATACAAATGTACCCCTCCCCACTCCTTTCAATTCCTGCAGATCACTTTATAGCGGAAAGGAGTTATCTGTAGGTGGAATGGCTGATGTACTTCAAGAGATCCACTCAAGGCGTAAAGGTCGTTCTATAAAGAACAGCTAAGACATTCAGCCCTCCCCGGGTTTTCCTAATTTTTCGATCCTCAAAATCTGTACTCAGTTTTCATTTTCTGTTAAAAACCAGCAAATTTACAAGGAACAATTAATCGATTCTTGAAGCATTTTTGTTCATTTCAGTTACGAAAGTATTCAAATACGGATGAAATTTATTAAAAAAATTCAAATAATAATTTAATTTAAAGAAATTATTCATGTAATAGCTCCTTAAGAATACCGAAATTGTAAATATTTATATAAATTACAAAATATTTCAGATTATATCAGTTCGTATTATTTTATTTATATTCCAAATAAAGCTTGCAGATTTCTTTAAAATATTCTGAATGTGCATTAGTGACTGTAAAATCAAGTAAACGATGGAAGAGAACAAAACGAAAATTCTAAGCAACTTTCAAATTATGGTGATGTGGGCAAAACTCTGTGTACTCTAAAATAGCCTTTGCATTATGACAGACTTTTCTCAACATCGAGAAAAAAACCTGCTTAATATTAAGAATTGAAACCCGTTAACTTATGGTTCAACTACACGCGAGCCTGGTTCAAGCGCAATTTTACTATGACACTCTCAATGAGCCAATCGATCTCCGAAGCATCTCCAGAATAACTCTCTCTGGCTCTCGACGTTTTTATACCTGTTTCGGTGAGGTATGGCATCACACAGAAAACTCACGAAAAGTCCGTAACTTTCTTTCCAGTCGTTATTTCGTAAACATTCCAGAATTATGGGGTATCTTCTATTTGTCTCCGAAGTCACCAAGTTGTCAAAATAGTCGCCCAAATCTTCCACCATATTTAAAGGGTTATTGCTTAACATTTTTCATTATTATTATTATTTTTTTGGCTTATTGGTGAGATTCTTGTAAATGTGTCTTTCCCTTGGGAGAAGAACCGGTCCTGGGAGACGTCTTCTATGCTTCGTAACAATATATATATATATATATATATATATAAAGGTGTAAATCATTATATGTAAAATATATTATATATAATATAATGACAACTTTTTTCATAAAAAAAATAGCATTTAAATAAAACAAGTCCAAGTTCAATTTTATTATTATTAGTTAGTTAATTATTATATTCAATTTTAACTATTATTAGTTCAATTTTAACTATGATAGGTGATAGAGAGAGACCATATTCACACGGCTGGAGGTCGCCACGAGATAAACAATACAAAAAGTCAGAAAAGCATAAAAGGGAGAACTTTGTCTTTCGTTGATTTTTATAGTAGGGAATTTTATAATAGATCACAGGTGGTGAGTGGAGGGATTTCCAGGGATTTGAGCTGCAAAAGGAAAGTCCAGAAGGGTTAATCCCTTCAGGTCAAAAGTCCTGAGAACTGCATTATCAGCAAATTTTTAAGAGTGCTTGATTTCATAAATTAAGTTTAAAATGAATGGTAACAGGAAATAAGAATGAGCGTTTTGCCTTTAAATGAGAGAATGGGAAAAATTAGAAAATTTAATTATTATTATGAGAAACTAATATGAATTGAAGTTAAATCATTACAAATTTTCGACCTTACATTACAAAAATCGTTACAAAAAGACACGAATGTGAGTTGGGCTCTAACATATAACCTTATCTTACAGAGTTATCTAAGTAAAAAATTAAATTTAAATTTCAAACAAGAGTAGCATTTTAAAATGTTACATCTAAAGAATTCATAATTAAAAATTAAAATCCAAGAAATCCATGCCCTAAAATCCTTCTACCTTCACATAATACATAAATAATTTCAATAAAATTATCAAAATTTTTAATACTAAAATAAAAAATTTCAATCTGTCTGTTGTGTGTGGTATTGTGCTCAAATCTAACATCAATTTCTCAATAATAAGCTTCGTAACAAGAATTCTGGAATCTGTAAAAGAAATGCATAAATAACTGAGATGTGTCGATGTTATTTGGTAAGTCAAACATAATATGCAAACAAATGTAAAATATAAAAACCGCATGTATTACATGATAGTGGTACGTGAACCACTTTGCATTGAGTGAGGCACGTGAGGCACAAACATTTTCCGCTATCAGTAGACACAATAATGACAAAAATCTCTCTCTGATACAGCATTCGTAACATTGCCTACAAATTTCCTACATTCATCTCTGAATTGAGAAATGAACATGTAAAAATTTAAAGTGGTTCCTCAACATGATATAGAAATGTCAACAAATATGGAAATGTAAATTTTAAAATTTTGCTTGCAAATATAATTGATTAAATTTAAAAGGAATATACTGAAACATGTCTGTATTATTGTTTTCTTATTGTCAGCCTACGACAATTTCTTAATCAAATCCTTTTGCAAATTAGTTGATGAAGTGTGTGCCACACTTTTTCTCATTTAACTTGATACAGTTAATCTTTTATATGTTTATTAATTACCAATAATCCTGTAAACCAGCTTCCTTTTAATATTCAGACTTTTATGCACAGAAGTAATTTAAACTAGACATACATTCCTTAAAATAAAAAAAATATCTTTTAAGACTTAAAATATTATTATTAACAATTAAACAATAAAAAAATTCTATTTTGTTTCATTTCAAAACAAAACACATTGTTGACTTTTATTTTAAAACTTAATAATTTTCATTTCAGAAAAGTATGTAATGTTCCTTATTTTAAAACAAAATATTCATTCAAATAATTATATTATTCATCATTTCTTAATTAAGTAATGTAACATGTTTCATTAAAATCAAATTAGTAGATATTCACTTCCAAACACTATTTATATTCATTTCAAAACTAAATAATGATCATTTCAAGTCAACATAGCATTTCTTCAATTTAAAGTATGTAAAATCAAAAATAATTCTTATAATACCAATATCCACCCCCACATATCAAAAGAAAATTTTATCCATATTATTTTCTAAAAAAAGCACAAATGCTAAACTTAAATATTCATTTGCATAAAATAAATCATTAATTTTCTTATTTTTTCATTTTGTTCACTTTGTAACAATAATAAGATTTCAATTTATATTTTCAAAAATTCAAAAAATGTTTCTCTAAAAATAATCTGAAATATTAAATCTAAGTAAACTTTTTTGTTTTACCAATCACATCAAACAAAATGGTGTTATTTTTCACATATAGCAGAAATCTTAAAAATCAGAGTTTAGAATTAACTTCAAAATTATTCAACCTATACATCATACAATATCACATTTTTATAGTTAAAACTTTTCGAAACTACACACTTTTGAAACGGAATTCCAAAAATTTTCAAGATACAAAACACATGATGTAATACTTTTCAAAAAAACTTTCAAAACATTTAATTAAATTCTAAAATATAATAATTATTTCATTTCATAAATATTAAGAATCAAAATTAAACTAATATCAATTTTAATTAAATAGCAATCAATGTTATCACAGTTATCATTTTAAATAAATGCACCAATTTTCAAAATATATTTAAGAAATTTACGATATTACATAACCTAATAAATTTTATATTTCGAAATAGAACT